>JAKWBO010001280.1:0-16124 GCA_034336685.1 Luscinia luscinia
CGAGCAATCGAGCGCGCAGAGCAATCGATCGGCAGGCATGAGCAGTCGAGCGCCGAGCAATCGATCGGCAGGCATGAGCAGTCGAGCGCCGAGCAATCGATCGGCAGGCATGACCAATCGAGCGTCGAGCAATCGATCGGCAGGCATGAGCAATCGAGCGCCGAGCAATCGATCGGCAGGCATGAGCAATCGAGCGCCGAGCAATCGATCGGCAGGCGTGCCCAATCGAGCGCCGAGCAATCGATCGGCAGGCATTAGCAGGTTTAAAGGGTTTTTGGGGTTTTTTGGGGCTTTTTTTTTTTTTTTTTTTTTAAGGGATTTTAAATGGCTTTTTAGGATTTTTACAGGGATTTTAGAGCTTTTGGAGGAATTTGAGAGCTTTTAAAGGGGTTTTGTGGGTTTTTCGGGGTTTAAGGTTGTTTTAGGTATTTTTTCAGGATTTTTAAAAGGTTTTTGGACTTTTTTTAAGGTTTCTTTCTGATTTTGAGGAGGTTTTAGGTGGTTTTTTAGGGTTTTGGGGAGTTGCTTAGGTGGGATTTTTGGGGGATTTTTTGGCTTTTGGGTGTGTTGGGGGGTTTTGGGACGTTTTAGTTTTTGGGAGGTTTGGGGTTTTTGCGGGCCGTTTTGGGTTTGTGTGATTTCTTTGGTTTTCTCTCCTTGTTGTTTGGCCTTTTTTTTGTTTTGGCGGGTTTTTTCCACTTCCCTCCCCCAGAATTTCCCTCCCCAGGTCTGTTTTTTTTCAAGCGTCGCCACAAGGAGATGCGGAGGAGCTCCAGTGCAGGTTCTGACACACAGCAGAAGCGGCTCTGTCGCTGCTTTGCCCCTTTATTGCCACCATGGGGAGCCCCTGAGGGTCCCCGGGGCTTCCCAGGGAGGGTGGGGTGGGATGCGGGGGTCCTGGGAATCCTCTGGGAGTTGGAGGATTCTGGGAGGGGGCCTGGAGTGTTTGGGAGCGTCCCAAGGGTCACATGGGAGGGGTCCCAGCGGGTCTGGGGTGGGGTCCCAGGGACATCCCGGGGTGTCCTGGAGGCCACTGAAGTTCCCAGAGTCCTTGGGCTCCTGGGGAGTATTCAGGGGTCCCAGGGGTCGGGGAGAGATTCCCAGTGAATGCTTTTGGGGGAAAAGGGGGCGTCCCTCAGGGATTGGTGGGGGAGGAGCGGCCCCTCCCCAGTGCTGCCCCGGCTCAGGGTCCGGCTGCGGCCGCGCTCCCTCCCCACGGTGACAGAGCCGGTGCGGGAGCGGGACAGGCACGTCATGGCGGAGGCGGCCACTGCGGGGACACGGCCACTGGCCTCAGACCGCGCCCCTGCCCCTCCACACCACCTCCTTTCCCAGTCAGCCCCACCCCTTTGTGTAAACCACGCTCGTTTCACCCAAACCACGGCCGTGCCCTGTTCAACCACACCCCTTTGTGTAAACCACGCTCACTTAACCCAAACCTCGACCACACCCTCTGAAACCACACCCCTTTGTGTAAACCACTCTCGTTTCACCCAAACCTCGACCACACCCTCTGAAACCACTCCCCTTTGTGTAAACCACGCCCATTTCACCCAAACCTCACCCACGCCCTGTTAAACCACACCCCTTTGTGTAAACCACGCCCATTTCACCCAAACCTCACCCACGCCCTGTTAAACCACACCCCTTTGTGCAAACCACGCCCATTTCACACAAACCTCGACCACACCCCTTTGTGTAAGCCACGCCCGTTTCACCCAAACCGCGATCACACCCCTTTGTCCGTTTCACCCAAACCACGCCCATACCCTGTTAAGCCACGCCCCTTAACCCAAACCCACACCCTGTCCTGAAAGCCACGCCCCCTCCCCAATCCATGCCCTCCACCCAAAGGCTTCCCGCATTTTTGCATGTTAATGAGCCCCCGTGCGTGTTAATGAGCCCCCGTGCCTGTTAATGAGCCCCCGTGCGTGTTAATGAGCCCCCGTGCGTGTTAATGAGCCCCCGTGCGTGTTAATGAGCCCCGTGCCTGTTAATGAGCCCCCGTGCGTGTTAATGAGCCCCCGTGCGTGTTAATGAGCCCCCGTGCCCGTTAATGAGCCCCCGTGCCCGTTAATGAGCCCCCGTGCGTGTTAATGAGCCCCGTGCCTGTTAATGAGCCCCCGTGCGTGTTAATGAGCCCCGTGCCTGTTAATGAGCCCCTGTGCATGTTAATGAGACCCCGTGCCCGTTAATGAGCCCCCGTGCGTGTTAATGAGCCCCGTGCGTGTTAATGAGCCCCGCGTGCCTGTTAATGAGCCCCGTGCGTGTTAATGAGCCCCCGTGCGTGTTAATGAGCCCCCGTGCCTGTTAATGAGCCCCCGTGCGTGTTAATGAGCCCCGTGCGTGTTAATGAGCCCCCGTGCCTGTTAATGAGCCCCCGTGCCTGTTAATGAGCCCCTGTGCGTGTTAATGAGCCCCTGTGCGTGTTAATGAGCCCCCGTGCGTGTTAATGAGCCCCTGTGCATGTTAATGAGCCCCCCGTGCATGTTACAGAGCCCCCGTGCGTGTTAATGAGCCCCCGTGCGTGTTAATGAGCCCCCGTGCCCTGTTAATGAGCCCCCGTGCGTGTTAATGAGCCCCCGTGCCTGCTAATGAGCCCCCGTGCGTGTTAATGAGCCCCCGTGCGTGTTAATGAGCCCCCGTGCCTGTTAATGAGCCCCGTGCGTGTTAATGAGCCCCCGTGCGTGTTAATGAGCCCCCGTGCGTGTTAATGAGCCCCCGTGCGTGTTAATGAGCCCCTGTGCGTGTTAATGAGCCCCCGTGCCTGTTAATGAGCCCCCGTGCGTGTTAATGAGCCCCTGTGCGTGTTAATGAGCCCCTGTGCGTGTTAATGAGCCCCCGTGCGTGTTAATGAGCCCTGTGCATGTTAATGAGCCCCCGTGCGTGTTAATGAGCCCCCGTGCGTGTTAATGAGCCCCCGTGCGTGTTAATGAGCCCCCGTGCCTGTTAATGAGCCCCCGTGCGTGTTAATGAGCCCCCGTGCCTGTTAATGAGCCCCCGTGCGTGTTAATGAGCCCCCGTGCCTGTTAATGAGCCCCCGTGCGTGTTAATGAGCCCCCGTGCGTGTTAATGAGCCCCCGTGCGTGTTAATGAGCCCCCGTGCGTGTTAATGAGCCCCCGTGCGTGTTAATGAGCCCCCGTGCGTGTTAATGAGCCCCTGTGCGTGTTAATGAGCCCCCGTGCCTGTTAATGAGCCCCCGTGCGTGTTAATGAGCCCCCGTGCGTGTTAATGAGCCCCCGTGCGTGTTAATGAGCCCCCGTGCGTGTTAATGAGCCCCTGTGCATGTTAATGAGCCCCCGTGCGTGTTAATGAGCCCCCGTGCGTGTTAATGACCCCCCGTGCGTGTTAATGAGCCCCCGTGCGTGTTAATGAGCCCCCGTGCCTGTTAATGAGCCCCCGTGCGTGTTAATGAGCCCCCGTGCCTGTTAATGAGCCCCGTGCCCGTTAATGAGCCCCCGTGCGTGTTAATGAGCCCCCGTGCGTGTTAATGAGCCCCCGTGCGTGTTAATGAGCCCCCGTGCCTGTTAATGAGCCCCCGTGCCTGTTAATGAGCCCCTGTGCGTGTTAATGAGCCCCCGTGCGTGTTAATGAGCCCCCGTGCGTGTTAATGAGTCCCCCGTGCGTGTTAATGAGCCCCCGTGCCTGTTAATGAGCCCCCGTGCGTGTTAATGAGCCCCCGTGCGTGTTAATGAGCCCCTGTGCCTGTTAATGAGCCCCCGTGCGTGTTAATGAGCCCCCGTGCGTGTTAATGAGCCCCCGTGCGTGTTAATGAGCCCCTGTGCGTGTTAATGAGCCTCCCGTGCCTGTTAATGAGCCCCCGTGCCTGTTAATGAGCCCCTGTGCGTGTTAATGAGCCCCTGTGCGTGTTAATGAGCCCCGTGCCTGTTAATGAGCCCCCGTGCGTGTTAATGAGCCCCCCGTGCATGTTAATGAGCCCCCCGTGCGTGTTAATGAGCCCCCGTGCGTGTTAATGAGCCCCCGTGCCTGTTAATGAGCCCCCGTGCGTGTTAATGAGCCCCCGTGCCTGTTAATGAGCCCCCGTGCGTGTTAATGAGCCCCCGTGCGTGTTAATGAGCCCCCGTGCGTGTTAATGAGCCCCCGTGCGTGTTAATGAGCCCCCGTGCCTGTTAATGAGCCCCCGTGCGTGTTAATGAGCCCCCGTGCGTGTTAATGAGCCCCTGTGCGTGTTAATGAGCCCCCGTGCGTGTTAATGAGCCCCTGTGCATGTTAATGAGCCCCCGTGCGTGTTAATGAGCCCCCGTGCGTGTTAATGAGCCCCCGTGCGTGTTAATGAGCCCCCGTGCCTGTTAATGAGCCCCTGTGCGTGTTAATGAGCCCCCGTGCCTGTTAATGAGCCCCCGTGCGTGTTAATGAGCCCCCGTGCGTGTTAATGAGCCCCCGTGCGTGTTAATGAGCCCCTGTGCGTGTTAATGAGCCCCCGTGCGTGTTAATGAGCCCCCGTGCCTGTTAATGAGCCCCTGTGCGTGTTAATGAGCCCCCGTGCGTGTTAATGAGCCCCCGTGCGTGTTAATGAGCCCCCGTGCGTGTTAATGAGCCCCCGTGCGTGTTAATGAGCCCCCGTGCGTGTTAATGAGCCCCCGTGCGTGTTAATGAGCCCCTGTGCGTGTTAATGAGCCCCCGTGCCTGTTAATGAGCCCCCGTGCGTGTTAATGAGCCCCCGTGCCTGTTAATGAGCCCCCTGTGCGTGTTAATGAGCCCCCGTGCGTGTTAATGAGCCCCCGTGCGTGTTAATGAGCCCCCGTGCGTGTTAATGAGCCCCCGTGCCTGTTAATGACCCCCGTGCCTGTTAATGAGCCCCCGTGCGTGTTAATGAGCCCCCGTGCCTGTTAATGAGCCCCCGTGCCTGTTAATGAGCCCCTGTGCGTGTTAATGAGCCCCCGTGCCTGTTAATGAGCCCCCGTGCGTGTTAATGAGCCCCTGTGCGTGTTAATGAGCCCCCGTGCGTGTTAATGAGCCCCGTGCGTGTTAATGAGCCCCCGTGCCTGTTAATGAGCCCCTGTGCATGTTAATGAGCCCCCGTGCCTGTTAATGAGCCCCCGTGCGTGTTAATGAGCCCCTGTGCGTGTTAATGAGCCCCCGTGCGTGTTAATGAGCCCCCGTGCGTGTTAATGAGCCCCTGTGCGTGTTAATGAGCCTCCCCGTGCCTGTTAATGAGCCCCCGTGCCTGTTAATGAGCCCCCTTTCCGTGTTAATGAGCCCCTGTGCGTGTTAATGAGCCACTGTCCGTGTTAATGACCCCCCGTGCGTGTTAATGAGCCCCTGTGCGTGTTAATGACCCCCGTGCGTGTTAATGAGCCCCCGTGCGTGTTAATGAGCCCCTGTGCCTGTTAATGAGCCCCCGTGCCTGTTAATGAGCCCCTGTGCGTGTTAATGAGCCCCTGTGCCTGTTAATGAGCCCCCGTGCGTGTTAATGAGCCCCCGTGCGTGTTAATGAGCCCCCGTGCGTGTTAATGAGCCCCCGTGCGTGTTAATGAGCCCCGTGCGTGTTAATGAGCCCCTGTGCGTGTTAATGAGCCCCCGTGCGTGTTAATGAGCCCCCGTGCGCTGTTAATGAGCCCCCGTGCGTGTTAATGAGCCCCCGTGCGTGTTAATGAGCCCCCGTGCGTGTTAATGAGCCCCCGTGCGTGTTAATGAGCCCCTGTGCGTGTTAATGAGCCCCCCGTGCCTGTTAATGAGCCCCTGTGCGTGTTAATGAGCCCCCGTGCGTGTTAATGAGCCCCCGTGCGTGTTAATGAGCCCCCGTGCGTGTTAATGAGCCCCCGTGCGTGTTAATGAGCCCCCGTGCCTGTTAATGAGCCCCTGTGCGTGTTAATGAGCCCCCGTGCGTGTTAATGAGCCCCCGTGCGTGTTAATGAGCCCCCGTGCGTGTTAATGAGCCCCCGTGCCTGTTAATGAGCCCCTGTGCGTGTTAATGAGCCCCCGTGCGTGTTAATGAGCCCCGTGCGTGTTAATGAGCCCCCGTGCCTGTTAATGAGCCCCTGTGCATGTTAATGAGCCCCTGTGCGTGTTAATGAGCCCCCGTGCGTGTTAATGAGCCCCTGTGCGTGTTAATGAGCCCCCGTGCGTGTTAATGAGCCCCCGTGCCTGTTAATGAGCCCCCGTGCGTGTTAATGAGCCCCCGTGCGTGTTAATGAGCCCCCGTGCGTGTTAATGAGCCCCCGTGCCTGTTAATGAGCCCCGTGCGTGTTAATGAGCCCCCGTGCGTGTTAATGAGCCCCCGTGCGTGTTAATGAGCCCCTGTGCGTGTTAATGAGCCCCCGTGCGTGTTAATGAGCCCCCGTGCCTGTTAATGAGCCCCCGTGCGTGTTAATGAGCCCCCGTGCGTGTTAATGAGCCCCCGTGCCTGTTAATGAGCCCCCTGTGCGTGTTAATGAGCCCCCGTGCCTGTTAATGAGCCCCCGTGCGTGTTAATGAGCCCCCGTGCGTGTTAATGAGCCCCCGTGCGTGTTAATGAACCCCGTGCGTGTTAATGAGCCCCCGTGCGTGTTAATGAGCCCCCGTGCGTGTTAATGAGCCTCTACGTGTTAATGAGCCCCTGTGCGTGTTAATGAGCCACTCAATGGTCAGTCGGTGTCACTCAGGGGTCACTCAATGGTCACTCAATGATCATTAAATTGTCACTCAATGGTCACTCAGAGTCACTCAATGGTCACTCAGTGGTCATTTGGGTTACTCAGGGTCATTCAGGGTCACTCAGTGGTCACTCAGTGGTCATTGGGGTTACTCAGGGTCATTCAGGGTCACTCAGTGTCACTCAGGGGTCACTCAATGGTCACTCTGTGGTCACTCAGGGGTCACTCAGGGGTCATCCAACGGTCACTCAGTGTCACTCAATGGTCACTCAGTGGTCATTGGGGTTACTCAGGGTCATTCAGGGTCACTCAGCGGTCACTCAGGGGTCACTCAAGGGTTACTCTGTGGTCACTCAGGGGTCACTCAATGGTCACTCAGTGGTCACTCAGGGGTCACTCAAGGGTCACTCAACGGTCACTCAGGGTCACTCAACGGTCACTCAGGGGTCACTCAATGGTCACTCAATGGTCACTCAGAGGTCACTCAATGGTCACTGAGGGGTCACTCAATGGTCACTCAGGGTCACTCCGTTTCCCTCGGGGGTCACTCAATGGTCACTCAATGTCGCTCAATTGTCAGTCTGTTGTCACTCAGGGAACACTCAGGGGTCACTCAGTGGTCACTCAGGGGTCACTCAATTGTCACTCAATGGCCACTCAATGGTCACTCAGGGGTCACTCAGGATCACTCAGTGGTCACTCAATGGTCACTCAGGGGTCATTAAGTGGTCACTCAGTGGTCACTCAGCGGTCACTCAGGGGTCACTCAATGGTCACTCAATGGTCACTCAGGGTCACTCAATGGTCACTCAGTGGTCACTCAGCGGTCACTCATTGGTCTCTCAAAGGTCACTCAATGGTCACTCGGGGTCACTCAATGATCACTCAATGGTCACTCAATGGTCACTCAATGGTCACTCAATGGTCACTCAGCGGTCACTCAGGATCACTCAATGGTCACTCAATGGTCACTCAGTGGTCACTCAATGGTCACTCAATGGTCATTCAGGGGCCACTCAGCGGTGACTCAATGGTCAATGGTCACCTAGGGGTCACTCAGGGGTCACTCAGAGTCACTCAGGGACACTCAGGGGTTATTGGGGACACTCAGGGTCATTCAGGGTCACTCAGTGTCCCTCAGTGGTCACCCAGGGATCACTCAGTGGTCACTCAATGGTCACTCATTGGTCACGCAGTGTAACTCAGTGGTCACCCAGGGGTCACTCAGTGGTCACTTAGTGTCACTCAGTGGTCACTCACGGGTCACTTAATGGTCACTCAGGGTCACTCAAGATCGCTCAGGGTCACTCAGGGTCACTCAAGATCACTCAGGGTCACTCAGTGTCACTCAGGTTCCCTCAATGGTCACTCAGGGTCACTCAATAGTCACTCAATGGTCACTCCGCGGTCACTCAATCGTCACTCCATGGCCACTCAATGGTCACTCAGGGTCACACAGTGCCACTTCGGGGTCAGTCAGGGTCACTCAGCGGTCACTCAGGGGTCACTCAATGGTCACTCAGGGTTACTCAGGGGTCACTCAATGGTCACTCAATGGTCAGTCAGTGGTCACTCAATGGTCACTCAGAGGTCACTCAATGGTCACTCAATGGTCACTTAATGGTCTCTCAGGGTCACTCAGGGGTCACTCAATGGTCACTCAGTGTCACTCAGGGGTCACTCAGGGGTCACTCAGTGGTCACTCAGTGGTCACTTAATGGTCACTCAGCGGTCACTCAATGGTCACTCAGGGGTCACTCAATGGTCACTCAGCGGTCACTCAATGGTCACTCAGGGTCACTCAGCGGTTCACTCAATGGTCACTCAATGGTCCCTCAATGGTCACTCAATGGTCACTCAATGGTCACTCAATGGTCACTCAGGGGTCACTCAATGGTCACTCAGCGGTCACTCAGTGGTCACTCAATGGTCACTCAATGGTCACTCAGTCGATCGTCGAGCAATCGATCGGCAGGCATTAGCAGGTTTAAAGGGTTTTTTGGGCGTTTTTTTGGTGAAATTTTGGGGCTTTTTTTTTTTTTTTAAGGGATTTTAAATGGGTTTTTCGGGTTTTTAAAGGGATTTTAAAGTAGTTTTTGGAGAAATTTGGAAGCTTTTAAAGGGGTTTTCTGGTTTTTTGGGGAGGTTTAAGGTTGTTTTAGGGTATTTTTTACGGATTTTTAAAAAGTTTTTGGGTTTTTTTTAATGTTTCTTTCTGATTACGAGGAGGTTTTCGGTGGTTTTTTGAGGGTTTTGGTGGCGTTGCTTTGGGGGGATTTTTTGTGTTTTCGGGTGGGTTGGGGAGGTTTTGGTTTTTGGGGAGGTTTGGGGGTTTTTGCAGGTGTTTTTGGGTTTGTGTGGTTTAACAGCTGCAGCTGGTGGAACCTGTGCCCTCTGCTCTCCCAGCCGTTGTCTCGGCTGTCGCACCTGTCCTGAGGAAAGCCCTGTGGAAGGAGCTCTGCGCTGGGATCCAGGACGCCGGAGCGTCGCTCGAGGCCTCCGTGAAACTGCAAATTCTTTCTGAGTTGTTGCCACCTTTGGAAAGCAAAGGGCTGCACAGTGTAATGGACCTACTACCTGCTGCTCTTTCTTGCTCTCTCCCTCTGTTTCTCTAGTTCTGTTTTCCTCTATTTCTTTTACTCTCCCTCTGTTCCTCTATATCCTTCTCTTTCTCTCTCCCTCTGTTTCACTAATTCTGTTTTCCTCTATTTCTTTCTCTATCCCTCTGTTCCTCTATTTCCCTCTCTTTCTCTCTCCATCTGTTTCCCTAACTCAATTTCTCTCTCTTTCTCTCCCCCTCTAACTCTCTTTCCCTCGATTTCTTTCTGTCCCCCTCAGTTTCTCTAACTCTATTTCTTTCTCTCTTTCTCTCTGTTTCCCTCTAACTCTACTTCCCTCTCACTGTATTTTCCCCTACTTCTTGCTCTCTTTCTTTCTCTGTCTCTCTTCCTCTATTTCCCTTTCTCTTAATTAAAAATTTTTTTAAAACTTTTAAACATTTAAATAAAAAAATTTACCTCCTGGGAGCCTGAAATTTTCTTCTGCTGCACCAAACATATAGTGTTTGTTCTTCTTTTTTATATACTATATAGGAACCCTAATGAGCAGCCCTGCCCCTCAGGGAAAAGAGGCCACGCCCCAGGGAGAAGCCACGCCCACTGGTGTTGAGGCCACGCCCCGGGAAAGCCCTGCCCATGTGGAAGGAGGCCACGCCCGCGATGAAAAGCCCAGCCCACCCGGAATGGAGGCCCCGCCCCGGGGAGAAGCCACGCCCACCAGAGAGGAGGCCACTCATTGGTCACTCAGGGTCACTCAGTGGTCACTCAGGGTCACTCATTGGTCACTCAGGGTAACTCAGGGGTCACTAAATGGTCACTCAGTGGTCACTCAATGGTCACTCAGGGTCACTCAGTGGTCACTCAATGGTCACTCAATGGTCACTCAATGGCGCCGGGCGGGCCGGGCCGCCTTCCTTGGCGGGGTGGGGTTGCTAATTAATGTCCCTGTATACTATATATAAAAAGAAGAAAAAAATGTCTGGTGCAGCAGTAGCAACTTTCTGGCTCTCGGTGTTTTTGGGGTTTTAAAGCAGTTTTGGGGGTTTTTAAGTGGAATTTTTGGGCTGTTTGGGGTTTTTTTTCGTGGTGTTTAACCCTAACCCCTCACCCCAACCCAAAATTCCCTCCCCAGGTCTGTTTACTGAAGGAGATGCTGGAGGGCGCCGAACCCCCAATTGCTCCCCCCAGCACCCCTCCACCGCCGCCCCCAGAACAAACCAGGCTGAGGCGGTGCCAAAGCTCAGCGGCCACTTTATAAAAAGGGGGCTCGGGGCCCTCCCGTATCAACATATGTACAGGGAGAGGGGCATGTACAGGTATTTACACCCCCGGGGTATTTACAGAGCCGGGGGAGGGGGGGCCCGGGGAGGGGCGGGGGAGGGCAGACCCCTCACATCCCCCCTCAGCAGGGTCCCAGCCCCTCCCTCCCCCCACGGACACGCCCCCCGAGTTTCTACAAGAAACAGCCAAAAAAGGGGTAAAGGAGCCTTTTTCAAATGGGGGGTGACGTCACGGTGATGTCGCGGTGACGTCATCAGCGGGCACTGCGCGGCGGGGAGGGGCGGCCACGTCACGGCAGCACGGCCAGCGCCGGCCACGCCCGTGGTGGCCGAACGTCCAGCGATGTCCATGGCGGCCCCCGAGGCCAAGAGGTCACCCACGGCGGCCAAAGGTCACCCACAGCTGCCAAAGGTCACCAACGGTGGGCAAAGGTCATCCACTGCGGCCAAAGGTCACCCACAGCAGCCAAAGGTCACCCACTGCAGCCAAAGGTCACCCACTGCGGCCAAAGGTCACCCACTGCGGCCAAAGGTCACCCACAGCAGCCAAAGGTCACCCACTGCGGCCAAAGGTCACCCACTGCAGCCAAAGGTCACCCACAGCTGCCAAAGGTCACCCACAGCGGCCAAAGGTCACCCACAGCGGCCAAAGGTCACCCACAGCTGCCAAAGGTCACCCACTGCGGCCAAAGGTCACCCACTGCAGCCAAAGGTCATCCACAGCTGCCAAAGGTCACCCACGCGGCCAAAGGTCACCCACAGCTGCCAAAGGTCACCCACAGCTGCCAAAGGTCACCCACAGCCGCCAAAGGTGACCCGCGGTGGCCTCTCCGGCCTCTCTGGTCACCCTCGTGCCAGTGCCGGTCCTCGGGTCACCCTGGCGGCCAAACCCGCCCCTGCCGTGTCCTCGTGCCAGCGGTGACCCCGTCACAGTGACCACAGTGACCACAGTGACCACAGTGCCCAGAGCTCCAACTGCGGGGCGAGCCCAGCCCCGGTCACGGCCAGCGGCCAGCGGTCAGCTGGCGAGTCGGGCGTGCTGCGGCCAGTGGCCAGTGGTCAGCTGGCTAGTTGAGCGTGCCATGGCCAGCGGTCAGCTGGCTATTCGAGGGTGCCGTGGCCAGAGGCCAGTGGTCAGCTGGCTATTCGAGGGTGCCGTGGCCAGCGGTCAGCCGGCTAGTTGAGCGTGCCATGGCCAGTGGTCAGCTGGCTATTCGAGGGTGCCGTGGCCAGTGGTCAGCTAGTTGAGTGTGCCGTGGCCAGCGGTCAGCCGGCTAGTTGAGCGTGTCGCGGCCAGAGGCCAGTGGTCAGCTGGCTATTCGAGGGTGCCGTGGCCAGAGGCCAGTGGTCAGCTGGCGAGTCGGGTGTGCTGCGGCCAGAGGTCAGCGGTCAGCTGGCTAGTTGAGCGTGCCATGGCCAGTGGTCAGCTGGCTATTCGAGCGTGCCGTGGCCAGAGGCCAGTGGTCAGCTGGCGAGTCGGGCATGCCACGGCCAGAGGCCAGTGGTCAGCTGGCGAGTCGGGCATGCCATGGCCAGAGGCCAGTGGTCAGCTGGCTATTCGAGGGTGCTGTGGCCAGCGGTCAGCCGGCTATTTGAGGTAACCTGGCCAGCGGTCAGTGGTCAGTGGTCAGCTGGCTAGTTGAGCGTGCCGCGGCAGCTCTCGGTGCGGCACAGGCACGGGATCTTGGTGTCCTCGATGGGGAACTTGTAGTCGTAGGTGATCTCCTCGTTGACACCGATCGCCTGCTTCGAGTAGATGACGATTTTCTTCTGCGCCTCGATGGTGATCACCTTGGCGTAGCAGTTGGGCTGGGGAGGCAGGGGAGGGTCACTGGGGTGCCCTCCACGCGTTTTGGGGTGTCCCTGGTGTCCCCCCGCTTATTTTGGGGTGTCCTCCCTGCATTTTGGGGTCATCCCCCCAGGAGTTTGGGGTGTCCCTGGTACCCTCCCCAGATTTTACGGTGTCCCCCCGTTGTTTTGGGGTGCCCCCGTTGTTCTGGGGTGTCCCCGTTTTCTGGGTGCTCCCCGTTGTTCCAGGGTGTCCCCCGTTGTTCCGGGGTGTCCCCCGTTATTTGGGGTCCCCCCGTGTCCCGGGGCTCACCGTGCAGCAGTGGTTGATGAAGCGCGCCAGGTTGCCGCACTTGGTGGCGTCGATGATGGTGTCGTGGTCCACGCGGAACAGGTAACTGCTGCCGATGCCCTGCTGCGCGTAGCGCTTCTCCCGCATGTCGGCCACCACCTGCGGGTCAGCGCGGGGTCAGAGCGGGGTCAGAGCGGGGTCAGAGCGGGGTCAGCGCGGGGTCAGAGCTGAGGGGTCAGCGCGGGTCAGCGTGGGTCAGCGCGGGTCAGCGCGGGGTCAGCGCGGGGTCAGCGTGGGTCAGAGCAGGGTCAGCGCGGGGTCAGAGCGGGGTCAGCGTGGGTCAGAGCAGGGTCAGCGCGGGGTCAGAGCGGGGTCAGCGCGGGGTCAGCGCGGGGTCAGCGTGGGTCAGCGGGGTCAGCGCGGGGTCAGAGCGGGGTCAGAGCGGGGTCAGCGCAGCCGGAGGGACCCGGGGCCGGCGGGGCGAGGACAAGTTGATGGTGCTTGCCCAAAGCCAACCGTGCTAGCCCAAGGTCAATTGTGCTGGCCAAAATCAACTGGGGACGCTGGGGACGCTCTGGGGACACTGAGGGGACACTCTGGGGACACTCTGGGGACACTGAGGGGACACTGACCTGGCGGATGCTCTGCCCCACGTACTCGATGACCATCTCGTCGGCCGCGATCGGCTCCATGGCGAACAGGCCCCACTCGTGGATGCGGCTGCGGCCGAACCGGAGCCGCTTCTTCCGGAACTGGGGGGACACGGGGACAGTGTCACAACACAGGGGGGACAGCATGCGGGGACACGGGGACGGCGTCACCCCAGGGGAGGGGACAGACTGTGGGGACACGGGGACAGCCCGTGGGAACACGGGGACGGCGTCACTGGAGCCACCCCGAGTGACCGGAGTGACACCGGGTGACACTGAGGTGACACTGGGGTGACACTGGGGTGACACCGGGTGACACCGGGTCCCCAGTGGCCGCAGTGGCTGCGCACGCACCTTGAGCTGGTTGAGCTTGAGCAGGTCGCTGTCCGGCAGCGCGGCCGCGCCGATGGCGCTCAGCAGGCGCCGCTGCTCCGAGCGCCGCTCCGACAGCACGCGGTTGGGGCCCTGGGGACAGGGACAGGGGACACTGGGGACACTGGGGACACTGGGGACAGGGACAGCGCCGCTCCGACAGCACGCGGTTGGGGCCCTGGGGACAGGACAGGGGCATGGGGACACTGGGGACACTGGGGAAATTGGGGAGAGAACAGGGATAGGGGGACAGGGAACAGCATCGTGGGGACAGGGACAGCACTGCAGGGATGGGGCCAGGGGGCCAGGTGGCACAGGTACACAGGGCCAGGTGACACAGGTGCACAGGGCCAGGTGACATGGGGACACAGGTGCACAGGGCCAGGTGACACAGGTGCACAGGCCCAGGTGGCACAGTTGACACAGGGCCAGGTGACACAGGTGCACAGGCCCAGGTGGCACAGTTGACACAGGGCCAGGTGACACAGGTACACAGGGCCAGGTGACACAGGTACACAGGGCCAGGTGGCGCAGGTAGCACAGGCACAGGTGGCACAGGGACACAGGGCCAGGTGGCACAGGTACACAGGTGCACAGGGCCAGGTGACACAGGGCCAGGTGACACAGGGCCAGGTGACACAGGTGCACAGGGCCAGGTGGCACAGGTAGCACAGGCACAGGTGGCACAGGGACACAGGTGACACAGGCACAGGTGGCACAGGTGACACAGGTGACACAGGTGCACAGGCACAGGTGCACAGGCACAGGTGGCACAGGTGGCGCTTAGGGACACAGGCGCAGGCCCGACCTGTGTGTCCGGCCCGTCGGGGTCCGGGCGCTGGCGCGGGGCAACGGCCGCAGGTAGCGCGCCTTCTCAGCGCCCGGCTGATCGGGTAGTAGCCCTCGCTGCGCGCGCTGCCCGTCGCGGTGCTCCCGGCGCTCCGGCCAGCGCCGCGCGCCGCCAGCGGGCTGCCCGTCCTCGTCAGTGCGCACGCGTCAAGGACCACGGCCACCGCGACGGCCTGTCCCCAATGTCCCCTGTGTCCCCAGAGTCCCCAGTCCCCCAGTGTCCCCAAATCCCTCAGTGTCCCCAGTGTCACCAATCCCCTCAGAGTCCCCAATCCCCTCAGTGTCCCCAGTGTCACCAATGTCCCCAGTGTCTCCAATCCCCCCAGAGTCCCCAGTGTCACCAGTGTCCCCAATGTCCCCAATCTCCCAATGTCCCCAGTGTCTCCAATCCCCTCAGAGTCCCCAGTGTCCCCAATGTCCCCAATCTCCCCAATGTCCCAAATCCCTCAGAGTCCCCAGTCCCCCAATGTCCCTAGAGTCCCCAGTGTCACCAGTGTCCCCAATGTCCCCAATCTCCCAATGTCCCCAGTGTCTCCAATCCCCTCAGAGTCCCCAGTGTCCCCAATGTCCCCAATGTCCCCAATGTCCCAAATCCCTCAGAGTCCCCAGTCCCCCAATGTCCCCAATGTCCCCAGTGTCCCCAATCCCCTCGGAGTCCCCAATCTTTCCAATGTCCCCAGTGTCCCCAGTCCCCCAGAGTCCCCAGTGTCCCCAATCCCCCAATGTCCCCAATCCCCCAGTGTCCCCAATCCCCCCAATCTCCCCAGTGCCCCCAGTCCCCGCGGCGCGAGGATATCGGTGTGGTGCACCCAGTGCGTGTCGTTGAGCCAGTGCGCCGCGCCGTCCTGCTGCAGCAGCCGCTCGTAGGTGAGCCGCAGGAAGCGCGCGTCCTCGGCGTCCAGCCCGGCGCTCCAGATGTCGTACAGGATCGTCATCTGCTCGAACTCGCTGCGCGGCGCGAACGCCAAAGCCGCCCCGGGTGACGCTCCCGGCGGCGTCTGCGGCGACGCCGAGGCCCTTCGGGGCGCAGCCAGCGCCCGGACCCGCCGCTGCTGCTGCTTTCCTCCTCCTCCTCCTCGTCGTCGTCGTCGCCGCTGTCGCTGCTGCTGGACGAGGGCGGCGGCGCCCGGTGCCGCTTGCGTCGCGCCGCCCGCGGCCGAGGGCCCGGCGCGGCCCAGTGAGCCCCGGCGGGGCAGCTCGGCCACCACCTCCTCGGGCGCCTCCAGCACCTCGGCGTGGCCGGGCTCCAGGCAGGGCAGGGCGGCGCGGGGGGGCGCGCCCGCCCTGGGGGTCCTGGGGGGCGCCATGGCGTAGTTGTGCTCCAGCAGCACCGGGGGGTCCCGGGGGGCGTCGCTGTCGCTGTCCCTGTTGCTGTCACTGTCACTGTCACCGTCGCTGCCGCGGGTGAGCGCGATGGCCGCCAGCACCGCCAGGTCCCCCCCGGGCTGGGGCTAAGGGTTGGGCGCCCCCCGCGCCCCCCCGGGCCAGCTCCAGCAGCGAGGTGGCGCCCAGGCGCCGGCGGGGCGCTGGGGCAGGGGGCGGCGCTGGGGGCGCCCCGAGTCCTCGGCCCAGCTCTTGACCAGCGAGGCGTGGTCAGCGGGCAGGTTGGACACCGGCCGGGGCGGGGGGACGGGCGGGGGGCGGGGGCGGCGCAGGCGGGGCGAGGGGAGGAGGCGAGAGGGAGGCGGGGAGGCCGGAGGGGGCGGGGAGGCGGGAAGGGGCTCCTCGGGCTTGCGGC
>JAKWBO010001281.1:0-16116 GCA_034336685.1 Luscinia luscinia
GTCTGCATAAGGTTAAGGGTGATCTGTCACTGCCCAAGGTGTCTCCTTAAACCTGAGATCACCTCTGGAGGACATGCAGATGGTTTGCAACCCAGCTCTTTCCGATGCCTGCCGATGAGAGACTGCATGAGGCTGTTCTTAGAGGTTTTCATGGTTGTTTATTGTTTCTTATCTCTGAAATGCTTTGTCCAGCGAGCAGCAGTCTGCTCACTAGACGTCCAAGGCAGAATCTGCCTGGCAGAGGCAGGACTTATCTTTTATAGTCTAAGTTACATACTAGGTATTTACAAATGACCCCCAATACAATACAATCTTGTTACATGGTCCAGCTTTGTTCACATCAAATCTAAAAGTGCCAGCATGTCACCCAGCAGGGATGACTCAGAGAAGAAGGAGGAAGAAGTATCCCTACCCCCAATTCCTCCATTTTGGCCACATGTCCCTTATCACAAACTTTCCCAAAAGTCTACTTATCTACGTTCTAACAACCTAATTTACACTTTACTAATTTTGGTGGCTTGTTTCCATTCCCTCTGTGTTGGTAATTTCCCCCAGGGGTGTGAATTCAGTCCCTGAGACACCAGGGTCTCACTCAGGGGTCTTTGAGACCCTTGCCAGGGGGGTTTTGAGACACTCAGAGAAGCCAGAGGACTACTCTGGACTCCCACAGTGATCCCTCACTGGACCTAAGGCCGGAACAAATTGATGCCCTCTTTAGCATCAAATTAATATTAAGGAGCCTTATTCGGATATTTTGGAGATTCGGTGACAGCAGGCGTCACAGAACCAGGGAGTGAACTGTTGCACTATGGAACCTCAAGGAACAAAGAGACCACTTAACACTGTGGGAGCTCATAGAACTAAAACCCATTTTGACAAATTGGGACCACATGGAACCTATGGCCACTTGTGGCAGTGCAGATCCAAGGACACCATTGTGGCTCTGAGAAGCCTCATGGAAGCAGAAGTGCATTGTGACAGAGAAAGGCCTCATGGAGCCAAGGGACCCTTGTGACACTGTGGGGCCACATGGAACCACTGGTCCATTGTTGTACTGCAGATCCATAGAGGCCATGGTGACACTGGGGAACCTCCTGCAATCATGGGTGGTTGTGACACTGCAAGGCCTCACAGAACCAAGAAGACCAATGTGACACTGCAGAACCTCACGGAAACATGGTGACCATGTTGTACTACAGAACTGCAGAACCTCATGGAACAAAGGGTCCGTGGGGACATTGTGGAACCAAAGAGACTGTTGTTGGCAGTATGAAATCTCATGGAACCAGAAGTTGTTACATTGTGACCAAGGGTCCATTGTGACACTGAAGAACCTCATAGTTCCTGGAGTCCATTGTTACACTGTGGGGCCTTGTGAAACCAAAGGTTCATTGTGACATTGCAGGGCCTCATAGAACAGTGGAGACTATTATGACATAGAATTAGAGTATTAACAAGGTTGGAAAAGACCTTTGAGATCATCAAGTCCATCCTATGACCTAACATCACCTCATCCACCAAACCATGAGTGCCACGTCCAGTCTTTTTTAAAATGCTGCCAGGGACAGTGACTCCACCACCTCCCGGGGCAGAAGATTCTAGTTCCCAATCACTCTTTCAGTGAAGAATATTTTCTGGATGTCAAACCTAAACTTCTGCTGGGGCATCTTAGGACTGTGTCCTCTTGTTCTGTAAGTGGTTGCCTAGGAGAAGAGACTGACCCCCACCTGACTACAACCTCTGTTCAGTTGTAGAGAGTCTCACTGGAGACCATTGTAGCCATTGGGGCCACTGTAGCACGGCAGGGCCTCATGGAATCAAGGGGAGCACAGTGACAGTGTGGGGCTCCATGAGACAAAGGGGCCATTCTGACACCATAGAACCAAGGAGAGCTTTGTTACGCTACAGGGCACCATGGAACCAAAAGGAGACCATGAAGACACTTTGAGGCCTCGTGGAACCAAAGGACCATTGTGGCACTGCAGGGCCTCATGGAAGCAAGGGCACAAGAGCAACACTGTTATCTCCAAGGGACCAAGGGAGCATTCTCACACTGCAAACCAAGGAGACCATTGTGACACTATGGGGCATCATGGAACTGAGGGTGCATTGTGACACAGCATGGCCTCATGGAACCATGGGGGCCATTTTTACAATTTGAATCTTTGTGAAGCGAAAGGGGCATTGTGGCATTTCAGGACCTTTTGAAACCAAAGAAACCTTAGTGGCATTGTGGGGCTCAACAGAACCAGGGGGCCATTGTGGCACTGTGGTGTCTCATGGAATCAATGGTCTGTTGTGACACCGCAGGGCCTCATGGAATTGTGCAGATTGTTGTGACACTTTGTGGCCCCATGGAACCAAGGAGTCCATTGTGACACTATGGGTCTCCTCAGGCCAAGGGACAGTTGTCACACTTTGTGGCACCATTGAACCAAGGAGTTCATTGTGACACTTCAGGGCCCCATGGAACTAAGGATTCATGTAACAGTGCAGGACCCCATGGAACCAAATGTCCATTGTGACATTGTGGGGCCTCATGGAATCCTGGAGGCCATGATGACACTTTGAGGCCTCATTGAATCAAGGGGATCTTCAGGGCCCCATGGAACCAAAGAGATCCTTATGCCATTGTGAGTCCCCATGGAACCAAGAGTTCATTGTGATACTGTGGTGTGGGAAATGCAGGCACGGAGAGCTCTGTGGGTTTTATGCGTACAGGATCAGAGATAAAGACGGTTACAAGGTTTGACCTAAGACCTTGGAGAAGGCTTAGAGAATTACACCATTAAAGTAAAACAGGCATGAAACAAGAATATAAGTTTGTAGTTTAAGTAAAAATATACAGAAATATGTATTATATAAGCCAAGAAATATGTTAAGTAAGACAGTAAAAGATATTAAAGTTTAACACTTGAACCTGTTATAAAGTTAGCTAAAAGTTTAAGACATATCAATCCAAGTTTGTGAAATGATATATGATTGGTTAAAAATGACGCATTGCAGCAAAGCCATGAAATGCAAAGCAATTAATGATTGGTATAAAAAGACACTAGCAAGCTTTGTAGAAATAATTGATTGGCTAAAAAATTATATAAGGCATTGTAACTAAGAATTAGGTGGCTTGTGAAATTATGGCGTTGGATCTAACACCTTTAATGACTCACTCTTTGATGAGGCTGATGCCGTGAGGCAATAAACCATCTTTTACAACATCTCTCGTAATATTTCCATCTCATTACTGTGGTACAGAGGAGACCCCTGTGACACTGCAAGGCCTCATGGGAGCAAGGGACCATTTTGACACTGTGGAGCCCCATGGAAACAAAAGGCCATTGTGTCACTGCCGGGCCACAGTTCCAAGGGAACAGGTAACAGGGCTGGTTGGCATGTCCTGACTGGTGCAACTACCCTTGGCATGTCGAGTGAGGAGAGAAAACAAAGGATTGGAAATTATTCTATGTGAATCAGGCAAAACTCGTTTATTTTGCCTGTAAACATGGTTTATATTTACTTTCTCTCGTGGATTACACAGTCACGCATTATTTCATTGGTAGCTCTGCTTTGTCCGTGCATCTCTCGATTGGTAGCTCCACTTTGTCCATGAGGCAGGCACACATCTTTTTCTTAATCTAATTGGTTGATATAATAAGCGTCATTTTACTCTGGTTGACAGCCCAGTGTTTGTCAGCAACTTTCAGCTTCTTCTTTCTTCTTGCAATATCAGCTTTTTTATCCACTGAGATAACCTCATTCAAAAGGTTAGGCTGGTTCATTTAGGACATGTCCGTTTTCCTGTAAATATGATCCTATAATTCCCTCTTCATTTTTTTTGAACCAGCCAAACCTTCTTTATAGCATTTTCAATCATGTTCATAATTCCCCTAAGTATACCTGGCACAATCATTAACAACAACACTATTACAATCATCACAGTATGTGCCTGGATGAGAATATCTATCAACCATCCAGCAATTCCCCAGCCTTTAAATCATTCTCACAATCCTCCATCAGACACTGTTAATTTTTTCATATTCTTTTTCAATTTTGCCAGTTTCCTGTGAACTGATTCTTAGTGATTGGAAATTTTCATACAGCATATTTCTTGAAAATCCTCACACCCTCATCTTTGAGCCAACATGGTAAAGCCAATAGCTGCTATATTTTGTAAAGTTGCCTGCCTTATACTATCTACATCTGTCAAAAGCAGTGATACCACTTCAGAGACTAAGTTAATTTTGTTTAGCGGTCCAACATCCTAAGTTGTTGAGTGTTGTAAGTGCCTTTCCTGGTGCAATTTGGGGTACAAACAAAAAGTTTAGAGCATGTACAGATTCGTCCCAAAACTGTACTGTATCTTCACAGTGTGGGCCTAACTGATTTACATCTCTCTTTGTCCTTGCATTTTGTGCAACATTCCATATCATGTGATTCAGTAACTGCTTATGGTCTGACCTAAATATGATCAATTTTCCAATGGAACAAACCTGCCTACCGGGTTACTTGGAATTCCAGCCCAGGGCCTATCTCCTCAAATCAAAAAAATTCCATTGGTAATTTTAATCCCTGTGTATTGTTGTCCCACGCATTGCTTTATGCCTTGTTTCTGGGGCAATAGCTCTTAGAATCATGCCTTCTGTGTCTATAAAGCACACTCCTAGGTTGTATAGAAACTTTTACTGACTTGCTATTGCTTTAGCTTCTTTGCCTGTTCTGCATTGCCTTTAATGCCAGACATCCATCCGTTGGCCATAAAGATCCTAACAAATTTAATTTCTGTGTCTCAATCTCTGTATGATTCAATTGCATTATTATTTGTCCCATCCAGCAGGAATTCCCATCAATCTCAGGTTTCAGATTTTGGCATGTTGCATTAGCTTGACTCATTGTTGCCCACGTTTTGGTTTTTTTTACCAGGTCCCTAAACTGTGTAGCCTCAAACCATGGCACCCCAATCAGGCATGCCCTAAAAGGATCCCTGGGGTGGCCATATGTCACGGTGTGACTTTGGGTTTGCCAACCTTAATATATTTAATTTCTTTTTGAGACAGGACCCAGGAGTAGAGACAAGGCAGGCTCAAAACTTAAAAACGTACAAGAAGAAATTTATTAATAATACAAAAAGAAGATATAGCATTCAGGATAAAATTCCTAGATTGTTCCCTCCTCCCCTTCATTCTACATTTCTTACCAACATACATACAGAGAGAACACTTCAGTCAGCTATACACTCAAATAATCAGTTCAGTTTACTTCAGAGAGAAAAGTCCCTTTTCTGGTTATGGCTTAGGGGGTGTCTTCACCTTCACAGTCTGCGTCCGTCCGAAAACCACAGGAACTATGAATTTTTTCCTCCCATTTACACAGTCCTTCCAGAGCCGTGTTATGGGTTACGTTACACACTTGGGGTATCACTTTTAAAGGCAGGCTGCCGAAAAACAAAATTCTCTTCATCTGCTTCTCTATCAAATGTCTCTGTTCATATTCCAGTCCCAGAACAGAGAGAGCTCAATTTCCCCAAGGCAAAAAGTCTTCTACTCAAGCATCCAAACCTCCCCAAGTATATTTCACAGTTTAAAGGAACTTTAGTGAAGTCACAATCCCCACAGACCACAAAAAAGGTTTTCAGCTACTTGCATCTTTTCAATCTCTTCCCACCAGGAACTTTGTCTTCATCCCGCTGACTTCCGTAGTCTCCATGCTTCATTTCTTCTCATTCAGGGGAATTCAGGAGGTCCAGGATTCCATCCAGGCATAAAGAAGTTACAATTGTATCCAGATGACAAAGAAACAAACGTGGGCAGCTGGAGTTCTTCTCTGCCAGGTGGAAAGGCGAGCTGAGCCCAGCCGGCAGGGCCGGGGCCATGCGGCCGGTGCTGGGGCCCCCAAGCCAGGGGCTCCCCGCAGAGCCGGTGCCGGGCCGGGCCGGGCTTCCCGCCCCGCTGAGCCCGGGGCCGGGGTTCCGAGCCGGGCCCCACCCCCCCCTCCCGCAGAGCCGGGGTGCTAGGCCAGACCCCAGACCGAGGCTGGAGCCGGGCCGGAGCCCCCAGCCGGGCCTCCCACACCCCCGGAGGCTGGGAACCGAAAGAGCTGAATCAACTCGATGCAATTGTGATTTGTGAAAGCGAAATAACTTTTTCATTGGTTTCCCGAGCTGTCTATCACCAAGTCAGCTCTCTGATTGGTGCCAGCAGCTCACAGGGGAAGCTCCCAGAGACGGGAGAGTGCCTCCCACTCCCCACCTCATGGAGCCATCCCTGAGGTGAAACCACCCATCCCCCACACCACCTGAAACCAACACACCATAGATAAGGATTGCTCTCCTGCCTGGTTAGCAAATGTGACCCATATGTTTTCCCTGGGGTTAATTTGCACAGCTTGATATTCATTAGTTACTTTTACCCATAGATCACTCAAGAGCATCCTTAGCTTCCCATTGATTAACCACATTTTTCCAGCTTGTTGATTTCATTTAATAATGAATTGGAATCTGAATACACTTGCCACACTGCTCGGTTAGGGGTATTGAATCTTTAGCCAATCTCCCTGTAGCATGGACTCAAATCAATGTTCTTATCCTTGGGCTTCTTGGATGCTCGTGCACTGTTACAATTAGTAATTTAATAACTTCTTCTGCTACCTCCGATTCATTTGTAATATACATTCTACATAAGGTACAAATCAAAAATTGACTATGTTTATACTATTGCTTTTTACACCCTTCACACTGATACAAAATCTAACAGGTACAGTTGCAATTGTCCCTGCAACTAAATCCACTCATTTAACTTCTGGCTGGCTGGTCCCTGGTGTCGCGCTTCTACCAGTTACCCACAGTCTCACCCATTTTGCTGGGATCCATCTAGTGCCAGAGCATTTTAGACCTGTCGTTGGATACTACTCGGAACCAGGGAAAAAGCAGCCTTGAGACCTTGCCCTTCTCAGGCCTTTACAAGGTCAAGGAATTATAACAATGACTGTATCTCACCTGCAGGGGGCGTGAGAGACATGATGTTTTGCTTAAAGCATGTTTTCAAAGAGGTGTTGCCTTCTTTGACCAATGAGGATTTTTTATTTTGATTTTCACGTACTACCTTATATATATGTGTAGTGTTTCTTTAAATAAAGCTCTCTTTCTCCTTTGCTTCCCCATTACATGATGAACTATGTTGCATTATCCTTTTAACTGCTCCTATAGCCCTAAAATGCAACATGGACCTCGGTCACTATTTCCTTCTTGGATCAACAGTTTAATAGCCACAGCAAATGCAGAAGCCGTGTATCTTTTTCCATAGCTTTTTCCTCAGCTGTGCCTGCTCTGGAGCAAGCCCCAATCATTTCCACCAAGGTTGCAGTTCTGGGCAGAGCCTTCAACAACGTCTTTCAAGATGTATTACCATTTTCTACAGCCAAGGTCATAAGCATAGCTTCTCTTACAGAGTCAGAAAGTGGAGCTTTTTCTAAAGCAGTTTCCAGCTTATCTGTGAACTGCATGTATGGCTCTTCAATATCTTGCTGAATTTTCACATAAGAGGGAGTCAGTTTCAAAGCCTCTGATAATGTTTTTAAAGCTTCTCTTGCTAGACCTTGCTAGACTGCAGTAAAGCTTCTAATTGCAGCTGTGCTTGTACTTGTACATCAGCAAAGGGTCCCTGACCTTGTAACACATGTTCAGAAATCCCCCTTAACAGATGCCCATCATTCCTTTCCAGATTGCTAACTGAGGCAATGTGACACAAATCAGACCACCTTGTCCACCATATCAACTCTTGCATAGGTGTTAATATCAGTCTAGCTATCTGCCTGCAATCAAAAGGAGTTCAGTGTGATCCAGAAAAACATGACTGTGTATAGGAGGAGATTAACCCATACTGCAAAGCTGACTGTCCAGCTTCTTTAATAATTTTCTATTCTAGTGTGAACCTCGTATTTGGATGCCTTTATCCTTTCCCATCGCTCTCCCTCCGAGTTGTACCAGATATACCACTGGAAAAAATTCATACTCAATTATTTCATCCTTTATCCGTCCTTTCCAATTTTGGAATCATCGTTGTCTCTGGCTCCATCCATCTTTGTGTTGTAAGTCCCTGTCAGCTGACCCATGGCTTCCATGTCGTCTTGTATGAATTGCTCATGCAGTTTTTGTTGTTGTTCCAACTCTTGCCATTTCTTAAATAACTCCAGTGCCCAAAAGCTTGATCTCTCATCACCTGCCGAGTACACTGGCCAGTGGGTGATGGCAGAGTTGGTGGAGGGAGTGGTGGGAACAGGCAGCGAGTGCGAGGGGCAGGTTGTGGTGGAGGGATTGCAGCTCCCTGTCCCTCGGGCTCAATTTCCATTGGCTTATTTTGTGGTGAGCTTGGTGCCTCTGAGGGTTAAAAACGACTGGGTCCTATGCTGGAGAAAAGTTCTGTAGTGTCTGTGACCCTCCTCCTTTTGCTTCTTCCAGTCGTGGTGCTGATGGAGGAGCAAAGGAAGGAATGCCAGCGTCATTGTCAAATACTTTTGTCGGATATACAATTTCAGCCATGGAGCAGCAAATGCTCCAGCGGCAGCACTGCATTCTACCTTCATTTCCTGGATTACAGCAATTATCAGTTTCCAAGTTGTTGCTTGTTCTTTTGCCTCTTTTGATCCATTACTTACTTCATCCCACAGAAGCTGTTCTATTTGTTCAAATGTCTCTACTTTAAATGCAACATTCACTTTTGGCCTCAATTCAGGGGACACTCGTGTTCCTGCTCGACAATAACAGTTTTCTGAAGATACCCTCACCATATTTAATCGCGCTCTTAGAAAGGATATGGAGGAGAAACTGCATTACTGCACTTTTGTCTTTTATTAAATTTTGTCCCATCTCCTCTTCCTGGCTGCTCCCCTCACTGGGCACCTGTTCCAACGTACATTAGTCTGTCCCAGACCATCCTCCAACCTGCCAGTTTCAGTCCCACTGAGCCGTGCTCCAGCCATGCTCTCCTTCTGGGTTCTTCTCCCATCTTCCCTCTGATTCTGATCACATCAGGGTCGCCATCAAAGGAGAGAAGATAAAGGACTGTGCACAATGCAATGTGAATCAAGGAAAAGCCATTCATTTTGATTCTAAATATTGTTTATATTTACTTCCCCTCTTGGATTACACAGTCACACATTAATACATTGGTAGTTCTGCTTTGTCCATGCATTTCTTGACCGGTAACTCCACTTTGCCTATGAGGGAAGCATGCATCTTTTTCTTAACCTTATTACTTGATAATAAAAGGGTCATTGTATTCGGGTAAACACCTCTACGTTCGTCAGCAACTTTCTGCTTCTTCTTTTTGATACATCAGCTTTTTTATACCCAGAGATGACCTGATTCAGAAGGTTAGGCTGATTAATTTAGGAAATGTATGTTTTCCTTTCAATATGGTCCTACACTGTTCTGCCCCACTTGTGCCCAGCCCAGCTCTGTGTGGCCCAGAGGGAGAACAAGGGGCAACTCCCTCCCAGCCCCAGCCCAGGGACCCCTCCAGTCCCAGGGCTTGGGGCACTGTCAGCACCCACTGCTCCAGCCACCGCTTCTGCTGGCATTGACAGCAACACCCAAACTGCGGCTGATCCCGAGGGAGCAGCAGCAGTTCCTGGATCTGATCCCTGACTCTGGGGCAGGGCTGGACAAATGCCCCCCACAGCAGCAGCAGCAGCAGTAGCAGCACATGGACTTGACATTCAGCACAGCCTATGCCACTGTTCCCTCCAGTGTGCAGTGGTGTCACAACAGATCTTGCTTGGTCTAGCCCTCTGCAATCTCTCCCTAACTTCCCCCACCTTTTCAACTTTTTATGTCCAAAAGTTTCCCACAAAAACCACTACCATGTTATTTAGAGACACAAGAGGGCAGAATTACCTCAGAAAAAAAACACTCTTCCCTCCCGTGTGCAGTGGTGTCACAGCAGCCTGGGGCACCTGGGAGCCCCCAGTGCCAGCAGGGACTTGAGATGGCAGCCCTGGGCTCCTGGAGGTTGTGCAGGGAACAGAGGTGGACTCCTGTCCATGTGATTCCAGATGGAAAAGGCTGCTGTGAGCAGGCAGCTCCAAGGGCAGAGAAAGAGGCTGGAGCCCTTGATCTGTGCCAGTTCCACAGTCCTGGGCAGCAGCCACCGAGCACAGAACAGAGGCACAGCAAGAGGACAAAAGCAGTCAAGGTCAGAGACTGGAAGAGCCAGAGCTGAACAGCTGCTTCATTTTATTCAAAGTGCTGAAAGGTGTGAAGGGCAGAGAGCACCAAACAATGCTCCTGCACAGCCTCTCAGTGTCCCCAGAAGGAATTGGATGAACTGTATTCTTCTCTGAGTTTCGTTCAGCATGAGCAGCTGAGCACCAGGAGCTGGTAATGCTGCCAACCTGAACCTAAAAGACCTCCGAGCTCATTGAGTCCAGCCGTTCACCCAGCACTGTCAAGCCCAGCACTAAAGCACATCCCTGAAGTGCCAAGGCCTGGACAACAGGCCCTGAGCCAAAGGTGACCTCTGGATGAACCTTCCAAACAAAGGTTATCTTTGTATCCACACCAAAATATGCATGGTCATTAGCACTCATTACCAACATCTGGCCTTGTTTTGGGGTGTATGGTCAAGTCAGCTCCTTGGTTCCTCCTTGAGCCCTGGCCAGGCTTTGGGAGTGACCAAGAGAATGAAACCAGCTGTTCCTGCACTAGTGCTGTCAGTTTGTTTATTCAGCACTGTCAGAGCTGGGCCCTCCCATAGCAGGGTTGGAAGCCTCACCTGTGGCTGGAGGCACCTGCAGGAATTCCCAGTGTCCGGGAGTGGCTCTGCAGTCCTTGGCTGTGACAGCTTCCCCCAGCTGATGTGTGCACCTGGGTGATGGCAGAGTCTGAGGGTAACTGCTGCTGTCTCTTAATCACTGCAGGCAATCTTTGGTAGTGATGGTTGGGTGCATTGCTGAGCTTCTCCTTTTCGGGATCCTTTGCTGCTCTGAACTACAGTAAATGACACTGATTCCTGAACTTGGTGTCTGTGTCTCTGCTGCTGACCCTGCCCACTGGTAAAACAAAGTTGGTGTGGTCTGGCTAGATCACCACAAAATGTTGCTTTTAAATGTAAATGTAAGGAATCAGTCCTGTCCTAAATTCCCAGGTAGAGGGAAAACCTTCCCTAGAGTTCTGGCTCTGGAGTGGGCTGAGTTCAGAGCACTGTGAGAGCAATGGGGAAGTCAGCTGAAAGAAGCTGAACCACTGGATGTATTAAAATATGGAAAATGAAATAACTTGTGTGTTTGGGAAGATGAGGATGAATTTTGTTAACAGCATCCCAGAAACAGCACCAACAGAGGAAATGATTGCTGTCAAAATGCTCCTACATTGAGTGACAGAAAAGGTTTTTAATCTTGAACTTGGATTCATTGGTGCAAACGAAAGAGTAACAATATAATAAAATAAATACATAAAATATATATATAATAGAGTAAAATTTTGATGTATATACTTTCTCAGATATATAATGACATTGTAAAATAATGCTCCAAATACTAATTTTTTAGCTTTGGCTGCTCAAGGATGTAACACTAAATACTCTACACAAAATGATTGGCCAGGACCCAAACATCACTGGTGAACTCTGTGAGATTGTATACAATGAATGAAGGAAAGGATGAAATTGGCAGTTTTACAGGGTTTGCTGACACTAGGATGTGGAATGCTTTCTCTGTTCCTGTGAAAATAAAGTGAGTAAGACTGCTGGGTTTTTCATATACCAGACCACAAGCTGCAGCATTGATTGAACAGATGAAGGGTTGTTAAAAGAGCAGTTGAAAAATAGGAGATGGGAATGTGTCGCAATGAAAATCCCATCTCACAGATGTGCTCCATACCCTTAACAATGGGAACACTGGGAAATGGAAACCCTGGATGTGCATGGCTGCACCCAATTTGCAAATACAACCACGGACAGTGACACTTGGACTGCCTGGGAAATTATTCTGGTGTGATGGCCCCTGACAGGGCCACCCCAGAGGCTGCAGGGCTGGACCTTGATGCATTAGAATTAGTTAGGATAAATCAGAAGCAAATGAGAGTTATCAATACCAGAATGGGAATTCAGATTCTTCCAGGACACTTTGGTTTGATAAATGCTCACTCGAGCTTGGCCTTGAAGTGTTCATGTCTTGGGAGGAGTAATTGGTGCAGATTATCAAGGAGAAATTGAAGTAATTCTGTTAAACAATAGTGAACAATTGGATTATTCAACCCCATGGCAGGGTAGCACAATTATTGATATTGCAGTTTTTAAAACAACAGTGCAAAAAAGACATGCACCTTAAATCACGGCTCTTCATGGAGATGAAGGGTTTGGATGCACCAGTCCTAATAATGGAGCCAGAGTGTGGGTGCAGAGGCCAAATGACCCTCCTGAGCCAGCTGAAGGAACAGCTCTGGGGAAAGACAACACTGTTTGAATCCTGAACCCTGGGTGAGAAGGATGGGAATATGTCCCTGCAGCCAAGTGTTCTGTGCCAGAACAAGTGGATGTTATGGGATGTTGTTTTACAGATCCTGTAGGACCAAATCTTCCTGTTTGTCCCAACATCTCTGGAAAATGCTCTGATCCACAGGGCTCCATCTGAAGGCTGATGTGACACTGAGGCACTTCCACACGAATTCCATCCAGGAGCCTGGGTGCCCTCAGGGACTGGGACCCGGCACCTCTCCAGCAGGAGGGGAAAGGACCCCACCAAGCTTTATCGCTCACAGACAGCGCGGGAAAGCTGAACAGCAAAGGTCCTTGGGGGCATTATTCTGGAATTAAACAGGTGTCACCTCTGTGGACAACAGAATTAGTTTTCCTAATCCAACTGTGGTTGAAGAAAAAGAATGAAAAACCTCGTCATTAATCTCTACTGATGCCTGTAAAATATATCGTGAAAGTCAGCCAGAATTTTTGTTTGCCAGAAACAGAGCTAGAGGTTTACCAAGCATTAGTCGTGAAAATGGTCATGAAAAAGTGAAGATTCAAGTACACAGAGTACTCAATCTAACTAATTGCTGGATATGTTCTCAACCACAGGGAAATCAAGTCTGAGTGACAGTTTGTCATGTCTGTCATGGTTTGCTTTTTTAAAATGAGCAGCGCGGTGCATTTGGTGCTGAGCCCTTGAATCTCAGGGCCTGAGAGGAGATTGCACAAACCTTTCCAAGAAGTCCAAGTGAGAAGGAAAATCCAAAGTGTCTCAAAGCATGAATGGGTCCCACTGAGGTCCATCCCCAACACAGTCTCCTCATGGACTCCTTGGAGGAGAGAATGGGAGATCATGATTGCACAAAAATTTCTCAGAGACTCAGAGAAGAAAGGAACAAGGAAAATACATTAAAAAACTGAAGCACCTAGAGGCATTGAGCACCAGCGTATATTGTTACTGACAAGGGTTCTCAAGGGGCTACTTAAACCAGACAATTGGAGTCCATGACTGCACAAAGCTCTGAGAGACTCCAAGGCAAAAGCAAAACCCAAATCCTTGGAAAAACCGGGTTGGATGAGGGAAATGGTGGGGAAGTGGTGGGGACAAAGTGTGATTGATTGCGAGCCATGAAAGGTCTTGGCTTTCATGTCTATTCAGACTGCATTAGAAGGTTCTGGGGGTCAACCTCTACTGGACATTGCTGATAGAAACCTATAAACAGGAAAATACAACAAAACAAGATAGATTTCTCTCTGCATTATTTTCAAGATAGTATATTAGCTTGGAATATACTTTTGAAGTCTTTCTAAGTAACCACAGAAGAATTGAAAACTTAAATTATTCCCAGGGGCTTTTCTTGTTTGGGTGTTTTGAACAAATATTTGTGAGCATTTCTTATTTAATTCCAGTCCTGAAGAGCTCAAGAAAGAAGACACCTCCAGAGTAGGAAAATTCATCAGCAACCTCCAAGCGGCTGAGGATCCATCCTCATCAGAGCAGCAATGAACAGAAATGGGTGCAGCTTTGTGGCTGCCCCAGCTCTGGGATGGGCCCGGAGCTTAGAGCAGGAGCAGCTCTGCAGGGCCCCAAGGCCGGGGCTGTTCTGCTGGCCTGGGCAGATGGGATGGCAGCAGGGGCTGCAGAGCTCTCAGGAGCTCAGGGAGAGGGGAGCAGGGCGCCCAGGGAGCCTCCTTTTGCCTTGGCCAAGCACCTTCCCAATGGCCACCCCAAATGGCCACACCCATTGACCACCCCCACTGCCTGATCCTTCTGACCACTACCCACTGACCACCCAACTGACCATACCCTGACTGACCACATGCCACTGAGCACATCCACTGGCCATACTAAATAACCACTCCCTCACTGACCACATCCACTGACCACATCCACTGACCACCCTCATGACTATGCCTACTGACTGCACCCACCTACCACACACACTGACCACTCCACTGATCACATCCACTGAGCACGCCAACTGACCACACCCAGTGACACACCAACTATCCACATCCACTGACTGCACCCACTGATGGCACTCAATGACCACACCCACTGCCCTGACGTCAATTCCAACACCCCATTGCCCACTCCCACCGACAGTACCCACTGTCAGACACACTGACCACCTCCACTGACCAAACCACATGGACCTGCCCAGTGACCACACCCACTGACTACACCCTTGGTCCACACACCACTGCCTACACCCCACTGACCACACTCACTCACCACACCCACTGACCTCTCCGCCAATGACCCCACCCCTTGGCCACCATCTATCACCACATCAATTGACCGCCCAACTGACCACAGCTACTTGCTACCCCCCAACCGACCTCCCAACTGCCCACACCCACTGCCCACACTTACTGACCACATCCCAATGCCTAAAACCTCTACCAAGACACCAATGCCCACAACCCACTTACCACAGCCACTGAAACACAACTGACTACACTGCCACTGACCACAACCACTGACCACACCTCTACTGCCCACACCACACACCACTCTCACTGACCATATCACAATGACCAGCCACAGCCCATACCCACTGACCACCCAAACTGGAAAAACACACTGACCGCTCTCCACTGATCACATCCACTGACCACGCCTTACTGACCATCCTCCAGCAACCTTCAAACGGACTGCACCTACTGTCCACACCCCAGTGACCACAGCCAGTGACCACACCTCAATGCCAACATCCTTCTGACAACTCCTCACTGACCACACCCACTGACTGCACCCCACTCATCCCCCAAATGACCAAACCTCCACTGAGCACACCCACTGAACACATCCAAATGACCACCCCAACTGAGCACCCCTCCATTGACCACAACCACTGACCACACCTTCTGCCCACACCCATTTCCCATAGCCACTGGCCACATCCACTGCCCACATCCCCCTGCCCACCCAACTCACCACATTCCCTTCCCAAGGGCCAGGGGACATGGTACAGCAGCTGTGCTGGTTCTGCAGAGCCACAACAGCCCCTGGTCCCATGAGTTTCCCTATTGTCAGCAGCGGTTCCTTGGTTCCAATGATGCCCTGCTGGGTCACAGTGGATGTTTGGTTTCATGAAGTTCTGCAGTGTCACCATGGCCTACCTCGTTCCATGAGCTTCCCTGGTGTCAAAATAGACTCCTTGGATGGGCAGGGTAACAATGGACAATTGGCTCCACGCAGCCCCACTGGGACACCATGGACTCCTTGGTTCCATGAGGTTCTGGTGGTGTTGCCATGGTCTCCTTGGATCCACAGTGTCACAATGGACCACTGGATCCAAGTGGCCCTGCTGTGTCACAATGGCCCCTTGGTTCCATGGGACCTCAGTGTCACAATTGACTCCTTGCTTCCATGTGGCCCCTCAGTGTCAAAATGGCTCCTTTGTTCTATGAGGAATACAAAAGCTATGTAGAAACTTTGAGAATATCCAGGTTAACACAGAAGAATGAGCCCCTTTCAGGCTGACCCTCTTTTGACAACCTGCTCCTCACCCCCAGCCTCACCATGTCTGGCATTGCCCACCTGGGACTGACTTCCCTGTGCCCTGCACCAGAACCTCGTCTCCTGAGCTCTGCAGCTGGGTGTCTCAGCCCATTGCACCATGTCCCACCTGCTCTCTTCAGGACTCTGCCTACACAG
>JAKWBO010001282.1:0-16105 GCA_034336685.1 Luscinia luscinia
CCTGAATTCCGGGCGAGCAAGGGAGGCACAGAACATCCCAAATCCTGGTTCAGCTGCTCCTGAATTCCCGGAGAGCAAAGGGAGCGCTCAGAGCATCCCAAATCCGGGTTCAACCTTCCCTGGAATTCCCGGGAGAGCAAAGAGAGAGATCGGAGCATCCCAAATCTGGGTTCAGCCCCTCCTGAATTCCTGGGACAACAAAGGAGGGCGCAGAGCATCCAAATCCGGGTTCAGCCTTTTCTGAATTCCCGGGAGAGCAAAGGGAGGGCACAGAGCATCCGAAATCCGGGTTCAGCCGCTCCTGAATTCCCGGGAGAGCAAAGGGAGGGCGCAGAGCATCCCAAATCCGGGTTCAGCCTTTTCTGAATTCCCGGAGAGCAAAGGAGCACTCAGAGCATCCCAAATCCGGGCTCAGCCGCTCCTGAATTCCCGGGAGAGCAAAGGCAGCGCTCAGAGCATCCCAAAGCCAGACCCATGGCCCCGGTTCAGCCCTTGCCGCATTCCCGGCACAGCTGGGGCTGGTGTGTCTGGCTCGGAGGGTTCCTCCGGCTTTGAAGGGAGAGATAAACCGAACCCGGGAGCCAGGAGAGGCTCCCGGACACAATGTGCTCCATTGTGCAATTCCAGAGGGGAGGATGGAGAGGGGGAAAGGGGAGACACTCCCGGGGTCTCTGGGGGCTGGGATGGAGCCGAGCACAAACCCTGCGCAGTTGGAGGGGTCAGGGCGTGTGCAGTTGCAGCTGTTTTGGGGAGAAATGGGATTTTCCAGATGCTTCTGGCGGGATGAGGCTATGGCAGCGGTTTGCCGTGGGATTCCTTTGTGAATCCAGGAAGGAGAAGGAGCTGAGTCCCATTTGCATGGGAATGGGGAATGGGAACGGGAATGGGAATGGGAATTGGAATGGGAATGGGGAATGGAAATGGGAATGGGAATGGGAATGGAATGGGAATGGGAATGGGAATGGGAATGGGGAATGGGAATTGGAATGGGAATGGGAATGGGGAATGGGAATGGGAATGGGAATGGGAATGGGAATGGAATGGGGAATGGGAAATGGGAATGGGAATGGGAGTGGAATGGGAATGGGAATGGGGAATGGGAATGGGAATGGGAATGGGAATGGAATGGGGAATGGGGAATGGGGAGGAATGGAATGGGAATGGAATGGGAATGGGAATGGGAATGGGAATGGGAATGGGAATGGGAAATGGGGAATGGGGAATGGGAATGGGGAATGGGGAATGGGAATGGGGAATGGGGAATGGGAAGGGAATGGGAATGGGAATGGGGAATGGGAATGGGGAATGGGGAATGGGAATGGGGAATGGGGAATGGGAATGGGAATGGGAATGGGAACGGGAGTGAAATGAGGAATGGGAATGGGGGAATGGGAACGGAATGGGAATGGGGAATGGGGAGGGAATGGGAATGGGAATGGGAATGGGAATGGGAATGGAATGGGAATGGGAATGGGGATGGGGATGAGAACAGGATGGGAACAGGATGAGGAGCTGAGCTCTGCCCGCCTCTGGCTGCAGAGTCCTGGGACGTTCCTCTGGGATAACCACAAGGACAGGGACAGAGGTGACCCGCCCTGGGGACAAACCCGAGCTGGGGCTGCCCTGGACGCTGCCCCATCGCCCCTCCGCCAGCTCCTCAAATCCCTTTTGGCTCTGCCCGTGGAGCCCTGACACCCCGGAGCTCTGCCCACGGTGAGAGCCCCTCCCAGCCCCCCAAATCCCGGGAGCAGCTCAGCCGGCAGCGGGGGTTGTTTTCCTCGCCCGCAGCCGGGAGATTTCCGAGCATCCGCACCAGAGCTGTCGGAAGGAGCCGCTTTGATCATCGCTGGTTCTCGCTCAGGGCTGACAGCAACCCCGAGCGCTGCGGCACCTGGCCGCCCCAGCCCGGCTGCGCCTGCCACGGACCCAAATCCAGCTTCTCTCAGCGCCATGGGGTCCAGGGAATGATCCCACAGATCCCAATACCCGCCCCCAGCCCGGCTGCGCCTGCCACGGACCCAAATCCAGCCTCTCCCAGAGCCATGGGGCGGAGGGAATGATCCCACAAATCCCAGCTCCCCCTCCCAGCCTGGCTGTGGCTGACCAGGGACCCCAAACCCAGCTTCTCCCAGCGCCATGGGCGGGAGGGAATGATCCCACAAATCCCAATACCCATCCCCAGCCCGACTGCGCCTGCCATGAACCCAAATCCAGCCTGTCCCAACTCCAGGGAATGATCCCACAAATCCCAATACCTGCCCCAGCCCGGCTGCGCCTGCCATGAACCCAAATCCAGCCCCTCCCAGCGCCATGGGGCAGAGGAAATGGTCCTACAAATCCCAATACCCATCCCCAGGCCGGCTGCAGCTGCCCAGGGACCCCCAGAACCTCATCCCAGGTCCATAGGGTCAAGGGAATGATCCCACAAATCCCAGAGCCCAACCCCAATCCAACTGTGGCTGCCCACAGACCCCAAATCCAACCTGTCCCAGCTCTATGGGGCCGAGGGAATGATCCCACAAATCCCAGAGCCCAACCCCAGTCTGGCTGTGGCTGCCCACGGACCCCAAATCCAGCCTTTCCCAGCTCCTCAAATCCCACAAATCCCAGAGCCCACCCCCATCCCGGCTACACCTGCCCACGGACCCCAAATCCAGCCTGTCCCAGCTCCACAAACCCCACAACGCTGTGATCCCACAGATCCCAGCTCCCACCCTCCGAGCGGGAAAGGGGATCAGGGCTGCACCCCAAATCCCTGGGTGTGCCCCCAAGCCCAGGGGACACCTGCACCTCCTCCCAGATGCTCTTTTCACCCCCAAAATCGCTGCAGGACCCCCAGTCCCCCCCAAATCCTCGGTTCAGCCGCAGAGCAGCAGCAGCAGCGCCGCCCACGCCCCTCCCTCCTCCTGTTTGTCTCCGAGGAGTTTTATTTCTTTTTTATTTTTTCCTCTTAGAAGAATCCCCAAACCCTCTGCCTTTTTTTCCCTGAGGAATTTCGCAGCTCGGGAGAAGCTGGAGCAGGGCGGGAGGGCAGAGGTGGCTCACCCTGACCCCGAGAGGCTCCAGGATCGGGAATTTTTGGGATGCCAGGTGGCAGGAGCAGGCAGGAATGCTGATGGCTTTCCAGGCAGCTGATGTTTCTCTTTCCCTTTATTTTTTTAGGTTTTTATTTTTTTGTTCATATTTTAGATGCTTTGCAGAGACAAACAGCTTTTTTGGGAGGGCAGCTCCAGGCCATGACCTTCCCAAAGCCTGGGGGATCCAGGAAGGGCAGCTCAGAATTAATTAACCTCTATATGGAATTAATTTATCCTACATGGATTTATGTTCGCCCCATAAAGATTTACATCCATCCTAGAAGGATTTTATTTGTCTTACATGGATTTATTTGTCCTAGATGGATTTATTTGTCCTAGAGGGATTTTATTTGTCCCATAGGGATTTATTTCTCTTACAGGGATTTTATTTCTCCCATATGGATTTATGTTTGTCCTATAGGGATTTTATTTCCCCTTGATGGATTTACTTTTGTCCTGTAGGGATTTACATTTATCCTAAAGGGATTTATGTTTGTCCTATAGAGACTTTATTTCTCCTATAGGGAATTTATTTGTCCTTTATAGATTTACATTTGTCCTATAGGGGTTTTATTTTTTTTTATGGATTTGCATTTGTCCTATAGGGGTTTTATTTTTTTTATGGATTTGCATTTGTCCTATAGGGATTTCATTTTTTTTATGGATTTATGTTTGTCCTATAGGGATTTTATTTGTCCTTTATGAATTTATGTTTGTCCTACAGGTATTTTATTTATCCTATAAAGATTTACTTCTCCTATAGGGATTTATTTGTCCTATATGAATTTTATTTCTCCTATAGGGATTTTATTTGTCCTATAGGGATTTTATTTGTCCTTTATGGATTTGCATTTGTCCTATAGGGGTTTCATTTTTTTTTATAGATTTATGTTTGTCTGATAGGGATTGACATTTATCCTATAGGAATTTTATTTCTCCCATAGGGATTTATTTCTCATATAGGGATTTTATTCATCCTTTATGGAATTACATTTGTCTTACATTGATTTTATTTCTCCTATAGGGATTTTATTTCTCCTATAAGGGATTTTATTTCTCCTATAGGGATTTTATTTCTCCTATAAGGGATTTCATTTTTCCTATAAGGGATTTTATTTCTCCTATAAGGAATTTCATTTCTCCTATAAGGGATTTTATTTCTCCTATAAGGAATTTCATTTCTCCTATAAGGGATTTTATTTCTCCTATAGGGATTTTATTTCTCTTATAAGGGATTTCATTTCTCCTATAAGGGATTTTATTTCTCCTGTAGGGATTTTATTTCTCCTATAAGGGATTTTATTTCTCCTATAAGGGATTTCATTTCTCCTATAGGCATTTTATTTCTCCTATAGGGATTTTATTTCTCCTGTAAGGGATTTCATTTCTCCTATAGGGATTTATTTGTCCTACAGGGATTTGAATGGAAACACTGCAGGCCTTGGAAAAGAGAGATTGGGAATTTGATAATGGGAACCCCACAGACCTTGGAAATCAGGGATTGGGAATTTGATAATGGGAACCCCACAGACCTTGGAAATCAGGGATTGGGGATCTGAGAATGGGAACCCCACGGGCCTTGGAAATCAGGGATTTGGGATCTGAGAATGGGAACCCCACAGACCTTGGAAATCAGGGATTGGGGATCTGAGAATGGGAACCCCACAGACCTTGGAAATCAGGGATTGGGAATTTGATAATGGGAACCCCACAGACCTTGGAATTCAGGGATTTGGGATCTGAGAATGGGAACCCCACGGGCCTTGGAAATCAGGGATTGGGGATCTGAGAATGGGAACCCCACAGACCTTGGAAATCAGGGATTGGGGATCTGAGAATGGGAACCCCACACTTTTCCTGCTGCTCCTGGCACAGCTGCAGGCAGCACCTGGAGACCTTCAGACCCTCGATGTCCGGAGGGGAGAGGCAGCTGGGAGCTGGAATCACGGAGCAATTCCCCCTGGAAAACATCCTGGAGCTTCCTGAGCCCTCTGCAGCCCCCTCCCCTCCTCCTGGCGGGATTTGTCCCGGGATAATCCCGGCAGATTCCTCTGGAAAGCCCCAGATGTGTTTGGCTGCGTATCCATGGAGGTGTCAGAGCAGCCCAGGGACACGAGGGGTGAGGAAACGCTTCAGAGTTTCCAGCTCTGCTCCAAATTAATCCCTTAACCTTTTCCAAGGCCTTTTTCCAGCGGCTGCGAGGAGCTCTGACCCTCCCTGTGCCGAGGCAGCCTCTCCAGAAAAGCTGGGCTGGAGGGGGGGATTGGGGGAATTTGGGGAATTTGGGGAATTGGGTTTGTAGGGAAAGGGGATGGAGCCCCCTGAGGCCAGAGGGGATCCAGAGGAACTTGTGTGGGGCTGGGAGTTTGGGATGGAATCTAGGGATTCCATAAAATTGGGAGTTTGGGATGGGCTGTAGGGATTCTGTGGGATTGGGAGTTTGGGATGGGATGTAAGGACATTCCATTGGGCTGGCAGTTTGGGATGGGCTCTATAGATTTCATAGGGCTGGGAGTTTGGGATGGGTTGCAAGAATTCCATAGGATTGGGAGTTTAGGATGGGCTGTGGGGATTCAGTTTGGGATGGGTTGTAGGGATTCTGTGGGATTGGGAGTTTGGGATGGGCTGCAAGGATTCAGTTTGGGACGGGCTGCAGGGATTCAGTTTGGGATGGGTTGTAGGGATTCAGTTTGGGATGGGTTGTAGGGATTTTGTGGGATTGGGATTTTGGGATGGGCTGCAAGGATTCAGTTTGGGATGGGATGTAGGGATTCAGTGGGATTGGGAGTTTGGGATGGTATATAAGGATTCAGTGGATTGGGAATTTGGGACGGCCAGCGAGGATTCTGTGGGATTGAGAGTTTGCGATGGGATGTAAGGACATTCCATAGGGCTGGGAGTTTGGGATGGGCTGTAAGGATTTCATAGGATTGGGAGTTTGGGATGGGCTGCAAGGATTCAGTTTGGGATGAGCTGTAGGGATTTTGTGGGATTGGGAATCTGGGATGGGCTCCAAAAGGCATTCCATGGGGTTGGGAGTTTGGGATGAGATGTAAGGATTCCATAGGATTGGGAGTTTGGGCTGGGCTGTAGGGATTCAGTTTGGGCTGGGCTGCAGGATTCTGTGGGATTGGGAGTTTGGGATGGAGCTCGTAGAGATTTTGTAGGATTGGGATTTTGGGATGGGCTGCAAGGATTCAGTTTAGGATGGGATGTAGGGATTCACTGGGATTGGGAGTTTGGGATGGGATATAAGGATTCAGTGGGGCTGGGAATTTGGGATGGCCAGCGAGGATTCTGTGGAATTGGGAGTTTGGGATGGGATGTAAGGACATTCCATTGGGCTGGCAGTTTGGGATGGGCTCTATAGATTCCATAGGGCTGGGAGTTTGGGATGGGCTGCAAGAATTCCATAGGATTGGGAGTTTGGGACGGGCTGCAGGGATTCAGTTTGGGATGGGCTGTAGGGATTCTGTGGGATTGGGAGTTTGGGATGGGCTGTAAGGATTCAGTTTGGGATGGCCAGCAAGTATTCTGTGGGATTGGGAGTTTGGGATGAGATGTAAAGATTCAGTTTGGGATGGGATGTAGGGATTCAGTTTGGGATGGCCAGCGAGGATTCTGTGGGATTGGGAGTTTGGGATGGGATGTGGGGATTCTGTGGGATTGGGAGTTTGGGATGGGATATAAGGATTCAGTGGGGCTGGGAATTTGGGATGGCCAGCGAGGATTCTGTGGGATTGGGAGTTTGGGACGGGCTGCAGGGATTCAGTTTGGGATGAGATGTAAGGATTCAGTTTGGGATGGGCTGTAGGGATTCCATAGGGCTGGGAACTGTCAGAACCAAGCCCTCCCCACAAGAACCCCTCAGACACAGAGACACCAGGCAGGAACCACGTGAGATTCCAAGCCTGGAATTACGGCAGGATGGGAAAAACGCTGCCCCAGCATTTCCCAGGTTTTCTCAGCGTTTTTCAGCATTTCCCAGCCGGGGACGGGGAAGGGACAATCCGGGACTTTGTGCCCCAGGCCAGGGAAGCTGCCGAGCACCTCCCTCGGAAATCTGGTGATTCCAGGAGCTCCGGGAGCAGCCGGAGCTGCCAGACCCGGAGCAGCCCCGCTCAGACTTTCCAGCTCGGCTGTTGCTCCGTCTCCGGGTGACCGAGTCCCTCCAGATTCCCTCAAATCTCCATCCAAGAATGTTGTTTGGGCTGAAGAATGCGTGGCTGGGAACGAAAAAAAAGGGAAAAGGGAGGCTCGGGGTGAGCGGGGAGGTCGGGGCAGGGCTGGCTCTGCTCTCCCTCCTGACCCTCCCGCCCCAGCCAGATGTGGGGATGGTGCCTCCACCCCAAAGGGATCCCGAATCCCCGAGTCCTCAGGATTCCCTTCCCTGGCCCTGGGGAGTTTGTGCTCGGCAGAGGGGATGTGAATCCATGGGGATGTTCCATGGGCAGCGAATTCCAAAGGGCCCGGCAGAGATCGGAGCTCTCCCTCCAGGGAATGGGTGGAGAAAAAAGAGGAAGAGGAGGAAAAGGAGGAAGAGAAAGAAGAGAAGGAAAAGGAGAAAGAGGAGGAAGAAGAGGAAGAGGAGGAAGAGGAGGAAGAGGAAGGTTCCCAGTGTGGATGGACTGATCCAGAGGCACCTGTAGAAGAGGAGGATGAGGAAGAGGAGGGTTCCCTGCCTGGACAAGGCAATCCAGAGGTAGCTGGAGAGAGGAAGAACATGAAGAACAGGAAGAGAAGGAAGAGAAGGAAAAGGAGGAGGAGGAGAAAGAGAAGGAAGAGAAGGAAAAGAAGAAGAGGAGGAAGAGGAAGAAGAGGAGGAAGAGGAGAAAGACGAGGAAGAGGAAGGCTCCCTGCATGGATGGAGCAATGAGAGGTACCTGCAGAGAGGAAGAAGAGGAAGAGGAGGAGGAGGAAGAAGAGGAGGAGGAGGAGGAGAGAGGAGGAAGAAGAAGAGGAGGGAGGAGGTAGGAAGAGGAGGAGGAAGAGGAGGAAGGCTCCCTGCATGGATGGAGCAATGAGAGGTACCTGCAGAGAGGAACAGGAGGAAAAGGAGGAAGAGAAGGAAGAGGAGGAAGAGAAGGAAGGAAGGAAAAGAAGGAGGAGGAGGAGAGGAAGAGGAGGAGGAAGAGGAGGAAGGCTCCTGCATGGATGGAGCAATGAGAGGTACCTGCAGAGAGGAACAGGAGGAAAAGGAGGAAGAGAAGGAAGAGGAGGAAGAGAAGAAGGAGGAGGAAGAGGAGGAAGAGGAAGGTTCCCTTCATGGACAGAGCAATGAGAGGTACCTGCAGAGAGGAAAGAGGAGGAAGAGGAGGAGGAAGAGGAGGAAGAACAACTTGAGGATGGGTAGGAAGAGGGGAAGGGGGAGAAGAGGAGGAGGAGGAAGAAGAGGAAGAGGAGGAAGAGGAGGAAGAGGAGGAAGAAGAAGAGGAGGAGGAAGAGGAGGAAAAGGAGGAAGAGAAGGAAGAACAAGAGGAGGAGGGAGAAGAGGAGGAGGAGGAAGAGGAGGAAGAGGAGGAAGAGGAGGAAGAGGAGGAAGAGGAGGAGGAGGAAGAGGAGGAAGAGGAGAGCTCCCTGCACGGATGGAGCAATGAGAGGTACCTGCAGAGAGGCAGAGGAGGATTCCCTGGGACAGGGAGATCCAGAGGTATCTGGAGAAGAGGAAGAAGAGGAAAATTCGGATTCCCTGCAGCAATGAAAAAAAAATAAAAATCTCCCTGCATTTCACAAAGGCTGGAAAGAGCCAGGAGCAGCAGGAAAAGGAATCTCAGGAAAACCACACAAACCTGGGAGGCACGAGCTCCAGGCCCTGGGAATTCCAGAACCTTCCAGAAGGGGCTGGGGTCGTGGTTTTGCTGCCCCCTCCCCACTCAGGTGACACCCAAAATTTTCCCCACACCTGTCTGAGCAAGGTTGGAGGTGCCGACAGATTCCTTGGCCCCTGTTTGGGAATCTTGCCCCTGGAATCTCATGAAAGAGCAGTTCACATCCTCAGGGATTTGCCTTTAGGGACAAGATCTGGCGACAGGGATGTTCAGTCCCTGGAATTGCTGATTCCCTCGGGGGGAATTTTCCCTAAAAACAGCGAGAGTGGGAGGCCAGAGCAGCAGGGCTGAAACTCCTCGGAATCGTGGAAGGAGCAGAAATTTCCATGAGTAAAAAAAACCAGGAAGCCGCTGAAAGAACCGAGTCCGACAGCGGCTGTGGCTGAGTTTAATCCTCCTTCATGCACCCTTCACCCGGGAGCAGCAGGAAATGTTTTGTTGCTTTGTTTTGTTGGGAATCATCCAGTCCCTGCATCCCGATCAATCCGTGTCCGTCCTGGGAAGCTCCGGGACTGGGGGATTAAAACAAATCCGGGCCAGATTCGCTGCTTCCAGATCACGAAACTCCAAAGGATTTGATCAAAACAGCTGGAAAAATTCCATCCCAAACAATCCCCGCTCGGTTTGGAAAACCAAAACAGAGCAGGCACGGATGAGACGCAGACTGACCGGGAATGAGCGCTCCGGATGGGATTGCCAAGTGATAAAGAGCTGCGGGATTCCAGAATTCCAGCTCATTCCCAGCTCCCGTCACAGCTCCGGGCTCCCTCCGAGCAGCCAGCGGCAGGAATTGCTGGTTCTGAAGGGAAAATTATGGGAAAATGTCATGGAAGTCCCTTGGGATGAGGGGACAGGGATGAGAGGCTGTGACACCCCAGGGGCACCAGGATAAGCCTTGGGTCACCGGGATGAGCCCCAAAAACCCCAAAAATCTTCCCAGAGGAAGCTCTGGGCTCCCTCCGAGCAGCCAGCAGCAGGAATTGGTGTTTTTGAAGGGAAAATTGTGGGAAAATGTCATGGAAGTCACTTGGGATGAGGGGACAAGGATGAGGGGCTGTGACACCCCAGGGGCCCCGGGATGAGCCCCAAAAACCCCAAAAACCTTCCCAGAGGAAGCTCTGGGGTTCCTCCGAGCAGCCAGCAGCAGGAATTGCTGGTTTTGAGGAGGAAATTGTGGGAAAATGTCCTGGAAGCCCCTTGGGAAGCACGAGGAGCTGGGATGAAAGGAGTGGGAGTAGGAGCCTTGGCAGGAGTTCCTGCCAGGTGCTTCAGGATTTGGGGATAACTGGAGCATGAGATCCCAGGGCTGCATGGAGGGAAAAAAAGAAAAAAAAGGAAAAAAAGGAAAAAAAACTCCTGGGGTCCTTCAGATGGAAAATTCTCCCTTCCCTGGGATAATCCCAGTGTGGCTGGGATGAGATTGGACAGAAGGTGCTGGGTTCTGTGGGGCTGAAATTCCCTGGAAAAGGGGATGGGGGTGTGGGAATGGCACTGGAAGCCACCAGGGAGAATTCCTCCTCCAAAGGGATCCTTTAAATTTCCAGAAGCTGGGGAGGCTGGAATTCCTTATTCCCTTATCTGGGGATTTTTTGGCCTTTCCAGAAAAATCCTGCAGGCCTTGAAATCCTTGGAGCTGCTGGTCAGAGATGCTCCCACAGCAGCAGATGGTGCTGGCTGCTGCTGCAGGGGGAAAATATATTTAAAGAACAAAATTAAGAGTATAAGAAAAGATATAAAATTTATAACAACGTATTAAAAGTAAGTTTTAAGTGTTGTGGTGAGTCTGTAGAAATGGGGAAAGTGTGTTTAAACAGCAAAAATATGTGTGTGATTATTTAAAATCATTATTAAAAAGAATTTATTTTAGTGTTCCAAATAAGAAGTTAGAAAGGATTTTCCAAATGCAAACCCTAATTGTGTTTTAAGCAAAACTTTCTGAGATGGAGTTAGTCTAAAACTTTCAGATGGTGTTTACCTGAAAGACAGAAAGCTCCTTTGTTATTACCGTCTTAGAAGATAATCAGAAAATCTTTAAGTGAGCCACTCACGAGTTCTAAAAACACAAAGGCTTTTTCACTGGTTTCTCGATTAGTGTCGCGACATATCGCTAATAGCCGTGGTTGCTTTCAAGCCCAAATGCAGGGGATGCGATGCTGGCACCGATTTCAGGGAGTTTGGCTCCCTGGCTTTGGGGTCCATCCTCCCCAGCACCCCAAAGGCTCCAGCGCCACCGCAGCAAGCGGGGATGAAAATCCTCCCCAGCTCCCTTCCGCGGGGTTTTCCTCCCTTTCCCTTCCCTCTTTTCCACTTTCTCCACACCCCCTGGCTGCAGACCGCGCGTTCCAGCCGCGTTTCCCTCCCAAATATTCGGGTTTCTGGCCGAGCCCCCGGCGTGCAGCGTGTCCCTCCTCACATCCCGCTCCTGCTGCTCCCGGCGGGACGCTCACCATCCCGCAGCGCTCCCCGGGAGGATGTTTTGGCTGGGAATTTTCTGTGGAAAACAAGGAGAAATGGAGGCCAGAGGGGAGCTGGCACCTGCTGAGCTGCGCTAAATCATTCCAGGCTCCTGGGAGATCCGGGAGCGCGGCTGGAGCTGGGCAAGGGACGCTCAGGCTCCTCCTTCCCTTCCCTTCCCTTCCCTTCCCTTCCCTTCCCTTCCTTCCCTTCCCTTCCCTTCCCTTCCCTTCCCTTCCCTTCCCTTCCCTTCCCTTCCCTTCCCTTCCTTCCCTTCCCTTCCCTTCCTTCCTTCCCTTCCCTTCCCTTCCCTTCCCTTCCCTTCCCTTCCCTTCCCTTCCCTTCCTTCCTTCCCTTCCCTTCCCTTCCCTTCCTTCCCTTCCCTTCCCTTCCCTTCCCTTCCCTTCCCCTTCCCTTCCCCTTCCCTTCCCTTCCTTCCCTTCCTTCCCTTCCCCTTCCCCTTCCCTTCCTTCCCTTCCCTTCCCTTTCCTTCCCTTCCCTTCCCTTCCCTTCCCTTCCCTTCCTTCCCTTCCCTTCCCTTCCCTTCCCCTTCCCTTCCCTTCCTTCCCTTCCCCTTCCCTTCCCGTGCTAGCTCTGCAGGAGACCCCCCTGGGCCACAGGGATGAGCCCCAAAATCTCTTCCCAACCAGGATCACCCTCAGGACACGCTCCTTGTCCTTGTCCCCCATTCCCACCCTGGCTGAGCCCTGGGGATGGATGACACCCCAAATCCTGGGGGGTTGGATGAGATCTCAAATCCCAGGGATGGATGAGACCCCCAAAATCCAAGGGGGGGATGGATGAGACCCCAAATCCAAGGGGGGATGGATGAGACCCCAAATCCCAAGGATGAGACCCCCAGTCCCATCGGATGGATGAGACCCCAAATCCCGGAGGAGATGGATGAGACCCCAAATCCCAGGGGATGGATGACACCCCAAATCCCGGGGATGGATAAGATCCCAAATTCCATGGGATAAATGAGACCCCAAATCCCAAGGATGAGACCCCCAGTCCCATGGGATGGATGAGACCTCAAATCCCGGGAGGGGGATGGATGAGACCTCAAATCCCGGGGGATGGATGAGACCCCAAATCCCTGGAGGGGGATGAATGAGACCCCAAATCCCAAGGATGAGACCCCCCAGTCCCATCGGATGGATGAGACCCCCAAATCCCAGGGGATGGATGAGACCCCAAATCCCGGGGAGATGGATGAGACCCCCAAATCCCAGGGATGGATGAGACCCCAAATCCCAGGGATGGATAAAATCCCTAAATCCCAGGGGATGGATGAGACCCCAAATCCCAGGGATGGATGAGACCCCAAATCCCAGGGGATGGATAAAATCCCCAAATCCCAGGGATAGATGAGACCCCAAATCCCAGGGGATGGATGAGACCCCAAATCCCAGGGGATGGATGAGACCCCAAATCCTGGGAGATGGATGAGACCCCAAATCCCAGGGGATGGATGAGACCCCAAATCCGGGGAGGGGGGATGGATGAGACCCCAAATACCGGGAGGGAGATGGATGAGACCCCAAATCCCAGGGGATGGATGAGACCCCAAATCCCGGGGAGATGGATGAGACCCCAAATCCCGGGGAGGAGGATGGATGAGACCCTAAATCCCGGGAGGGGATGGATGAGACCCCAAATCCCGGAAGGGATGGATGACACCCCAAATCCCGGGGGGGGATGGATGAGACCCCAAATCCCGGGGGATGGATGAGACCCTAAATCCCGGGAGGGGGATGGATGAGACCCCAAATCCCGGAAGGATGGATGACACCCCAAATCCCGGGGGATGGATGAGACCCCAAATCCCGGAGGGGGTGGATGAGACCCCAAATCCCGGGAGGGGTGGATGAGACCCCAAATCCGGGAGGGGGTGGATGACACCCAAATCCCAAGGATGAGACCCCCAGTCCCATCGGATGGATGAGACCCCAAATCCCAGGGGATGGATGAGACCCCAAATCCCGGGGGATGGATGAGACCCCAAATCTCGGGGGGATGGATGAGACCCCAAATCCCATCGGATGGATGAGACCCCAAATCCCTGGAGGGGGATGGATGAGACCCCAAATCCCAGGGATGGATGAAACCCCAAATCCCGGGGGGTTGGATGAGATCTCAAATCCGGGGAGGGGGATGGATGAGACCCCAAATACCGGGAGGGGGATGGATGAGACCCCAAATCTCGGGGGATGGATGAGACCCCAAATCCGGGGAGGGGGATGGATGAGACCCCAAATCCCAGGGATGGATGAGACCCCAAATCCCAGGGGATGGATGAGACCCCAAGTCCCGGGGGGGGGGTGTGGATGAACCCCCAGCCCCACGTGGGTTTTCCCAGCCTGCAGAAATGCCAGCTTGGCATCCCCGCTCTGCCAAACCGAAGACAAATTCCCGCTGTCACAGTGGCCCCTTTTAGGGAATTTATTTACTTTGGATGCTGCCTCCTTATCGTCCGTGGAAATGTTTATCCCAAATATTTAACGGCAGCACTGCACAAACTGAGGCTGCCTGGGGAGCCCTCAGAGCAGGGCCGACTGCGAGTGAAAAATTCAGGTTAATTCCTTGTTTTCCCCAAAAAATCCCATCCTCAGCACCTCCAAAACCTGATATTCCCTAATCTGGCCTCCCTGATGAGAAACACAGGAGAGCCCTGAAAAACAACATCGCAATCCCGCTAAATCATTCACCAGAGCGAGCTGCAAAGTGCCAGGGAGAGAAAAGACAGAGAGAGAGAGAGGGAGGAAAGAAATCGCAGGTTATTTATAACCAGGCAGCACCAGGGGCTCTCAGTCTCTCCTGCAAAGCCGCGGCTCGAGGTCACTCCCCAAAATCCCTGGCGAGCGCGGGGCTCTGGCAGAACAATCAATATTTGCTCCGGGATCTGGGGCGGGCAGCCGGAGCTGCGGCTCGGGAGCAGCACCCGCCCATGCTGCCGGTGCCACGGCACAGCCCCGAGCAGCCCGAGCACAGGAGCAGCGCGCCGCGGTGAGTCCCGCTTCCCGCGAGGGGGTTTGTCATTGCTAGAATTATTTGGGGTTTTTTTTTTTTTAATTTTGATTTTTCGGCCATGGCGGGGTGGCACAGCTGGAGAGGCAGAGCTGCCAGGGAGGCGCTTCCCTCTCCTGCCCACTTTTCCTAATGCCCATCTCCTTTCCACCCACTTTTCCTCATGCCCATCTCCCTTCCCACCCACTTTCCCCGTGCCCATCTCCCTTCCCATCCACTTTTCCTCATGCCCATCTCCTTTCCACCCACTTTTCCTGATGTTCTTCTCCCTTCCCACCCACTTTTCCTAATGCCCATCTCCCTTCCCACCCACTTCTCCCCGTGCCCATCTCCTTTCCCACCCACTTTTCCTCGTGCCCATCTCCCTTTCCCACCCGCTTTTCCCCGTGCCCATCTCCTTTCCCACCCACTTTTCCTCATGCCCATCTCCTTTCCCACCCACTTTTCCCGGTGCCCATCTCCCTTCCACCCACTTTTCCTCATGCCCATCTCCCTTCCCACCCACTTTTCCTGCTGTTCCCCTCCTGCCCACTTTTCCTGATGTTCTTCTCCCTTCCCTCTTTTCCTGCTGCTCCTCTCCCATCCCATCCCATCCCATCCCATCCCATCCCATCCCATCCCATCCCATCCCATCCCATCCCATCCCATCCCATCCCATCCCATCCCATCCCATCCCATCCCTCCTGCCCCTCTCCCCACCTCCATGCCCACTTATCTGGGATCTGGGCACCTTCCCCAATGTTCATCCATCCCATAAATCCCATAAACCCTATAAATCCCATAAATCTCATCCCATGGATCCCATCCATGGATCCCATCAATCCCATCAATCCCATCAATCCCATCCATCCATCCCATCCATCTCATCCCATCCCATTAATCCCATAAATCCCATAAATCCCATAAATCCCATCTCATGGATCCCATGCCATCCCATCCCATAAATCCCATAAATCCCATAAATCCCATCTCATGGATCCCATCCCATCCCATCCCATAAATCCCATAAATCCCACCCCATCCCAATTGGGAATTGGGCACTGGTTCCATGCCCACACATCCTTGGGATGAGGAGTTGACCCCACGGCAGCCCCTGGCACAGAACAGGGACACCAGGAGGGGACAGGATGGGGCTTTTCCCCACAAGGATGGGGTTTTTCCCCAGGGATGGGGTTTTGCCCTCAGCAATGGAGATTTTCCCCTCAGGATAGGGATTTTCCCCAGAAATGGGGTTTCCCTCCAGGGACAGGGTTTTTCCTCAGAGATGGGGTTTTCCCCAAGGATGGGGTTTGCCCCAGGGATACGGTTTTTCACCCCAAGGATGGGGATTTTGCTCCCAGAGATGAGGTTTTCCCCAGGAATTGAGTTTTACCCCATGGATGGTACTTTTCCCTCAATAATGCTTTTTCCCCAGGGATGAGATTTTTCCCCAAGGATGGGTTTTTGCCCCATGGATGGAGTTTTACTGCCATGGAGGATTTACCTCCAGGGATGGGATTTTTTCCCAAGGATGCAGTTTTCCCCCAAGGATGGGTTTTCCCCCAAGGATGGGTTTTTGTCCCCAGGAATGGGATTTTACCCCAGGGATGGGATTTTTCCCCCAAGGATGCAGTTTTTCCCCAAGGATGCAGTTTTCCCCCAAGGATGGGTTTTCCCCAAGGATGGGTTTTTCCCCAGGGATGGGTTTTTGCCCCCAGGGATGGGTTTTCACTGCCA
>JAKWBO010001283.1:0-16103 GCA_034336685.1 Luscinia luscinia
CGGACAACAGGTCTACCCCTTAAGTCGGGAATGCCGGCGGACACCAGGTCTACCCCTTAATCAGGAATGCAGGCGGACAACAGGTCTACCCCTTAAGCGGGAATGCCGGCGGACACCAGGTCTACCCCTTTAGTCGGGAATGCAGGCGGACACCAGGTCTACCCCCTTAATCGGGAATGCAGGCGGACACCAGGTCTACCCCTTAAGCGGGAATGCAGGCGGACACCAGGTCTACCCCTTCAGTCAGGGAATGCAGGCGGACATCAGGTCTACCCCTTAAGCGGGAATGCAGGCGGACAACAGGTCTACCCCTTTAGCGGGAATGCCGGCGGACACCAGGTCTACCCCTTAAGCGGGAATGCAGGCGGACACCAGGTCTACCCCTTAATGCGGGAATGCGGCGGACAACAGGTCTACCCCTTAAGCGGGAATGCCGGCGGACACCAGGTCTACCCTTAAGCGGGAATGCCGGCGGACACCAGGTCTACCCCTTTAGTCGGGAATGCCGGCGGACAACAGGTCTACCCCTTAGCGGGAGTACCGGCGGACACCAGGTCTACCCCTTAATCAGGAATGCCGGCGGACACCAGGTCTACCCCTTAAGCGGGAATGCAGGCGGACACAGGTCTACCCCTTTAAGCGGGAATGCCGGCGGACACCAGGTCTACCCCTTAATCAGGGAATGCAGGCGGACAACAGGTCTACCCCTTAATCGGGAATGCCGGCGGACAACAGGTCTACCCCTTAAGCGGGAATGCCGGCGGACAACAGGTCTACCCCTTAATCGGGAATGCAGGCGGACACCAGGTCTACCCCTTAATCGGGAATGCAGGCGGACAGCAGGTCTACCCTTGTAATCGGGAATGCCGGCGGACAACAGGTCTACCCCTTAGCGGGAATGCCGGCGGACAACAGGTCTACCCTCTTAAGCGGGAATGCCAGGCGGACAACAGGTCTACCCCTTAAGTCGGGAATGCCAGGCGGACACACAGGTCTACCCCTTAAGCGGGAATGCCGGCGGACAACAGGTCTACCCCTTAAGCGGGAATGCCGGCGGACACCAGGTCTACCCCTTGACGCGGGAATGCCAGGCGGACAACAGGTCTACCCCTTAAGCGGGAATGCCGGCGGACACCAGGTCTACCCCTTTAAGCGGGAATGCAGGCGGACAACAGGTCTACCTCTTAATCAGGAATGCCGGCGGACACCAGGTCTACCCCTTAAGCGGGAATGCCGGCGGACAACAGGTCTACCCCTTAAGCGGGAATGCCGGCGGACACCAGGTCTACCCCTTAATCGGGAATGCAGGCGGACAACAGGTCTACCCCTTAATCGGAATGCAGGCGGACAACAGGTCTACCCCTTAGTCGGGAATGCAGGCGGACAACAGGTCCTACCCCTTAAGCGGGAATGCACGGCGGACACCAGGTCTACCCCTTAGCGGGAATGCAGGCGGACAACAGGTCTACCCTTTAGCGGGAATGCAGGCGGACAACAGGTCTACCCCTTAAGTCGGGAATGCCAGGCGGACACCAGGTCTACCCTTAATGCGGGAATGCAGGCGGACAACAGGTCTACCCCTTAAGCGGGAATGCCGGCGGACAACAGGTCTACCCCTTAAGCGGGAATGCCAGGCGGACACCAGGTCTACCCCTTTAGCGGGAATGCCGGCGGACACCAGGTCTACCCCTTAATCGGGAATGCCGGCGGACACCAGGTCTACCCCTTAATCGAGGAATGCAGGCGGACAACAGGTCTACCCCTTTAGCGGGAATGCCGGCGGACACCAGGTCTACCCCTTAATGCGGGAATGCCGGCGGACACCAGGTCTACCCCTTAATCGGGAATGCAGGCGGACAACAGGTCTACCCCTTTAGCGGGAATGCCGGCGGACACCAGGTCTACCCCTTAAGCGGGAATGCCGGCGGACAACAGGTCTACCCCTTAATCGGGAATGCAGGCGGACAACAGGTCTACCCTTTAGCGGGAATGCAGGCGGACAACAGGTCTACCCCTTAATCGGGAATGCCGGCGGACAACAGGTCTACCCCTTAAGCGGGAATGCAGGCGGACACCAGGTCTACCCCTTAATCGGGAATGCAGGCGGACACCAGGTCTACCCCTTAATCGGGAATGCCGGCGGACAACAGGTCTACCCCTTAAGCGGGAATGCCGGCGGACACCAGGTCTACCCCTTAATCGGGAATGCAGGCGGACAACAGGTCTACCCCTTAAGCGGGAATGCAGGCGGACAACAGGTCTACCCCTTAAGCGGGAATGCCGGCGGACACCAGGTCTACCCCTTAATCGGGAATGCAGGCGGACAACAGGTCTACCCCTTAAGCGGGAATGCCGGCGGACACCAGGTCTACCCCTTAAGCGGGAATGCAGGCGGACAACAGGTCTACCCCTTAAGCGGGAATGCAGGCGGACACCAGGTCTACCCCTTAAGCGGGAATGCCGGCGGACACCAGGTCTACCCCTTAATCGGGAATGCAGGCGGACAACAGGTCTACCCCTTAAGCGGGGAATGCAGGCGGACACCAGGTCTACCCCTTAAGCGGGAATGCCGGCGGACACCAGGTCTACCCCTTAATCGGGAATGCCGGCGGACAACAGGTCTACCCCTTTAGCGGGAATGCCGGCGGACACCAGGTCTACCCCTTAATCGGGAATGCAGGCGGACACCAGGTCTACCCCTTAAGCGGGAATGCAGGCGGACAACAGGTCTACCCCTTAAGCGGGAATGCCGGCGGACACCAGGTCTACCCCTTAAGCGGGAATGCAGGCGGACAACAGGTCTACCCTTTAGCGGGAATGCCGGCGGACACCAGGTCTACCCCTTAAGCGGGAATGCCGGCGGACACCAGGTCTACCCCTTAAGCGGGAATGCAGGCGGACAACAGGTCTACCCCTTAAGCGGGAATGCCGGCGGACACCAGGTCTACCCCTTTAGCGGGAATGCCGGCGGACACCAGGTCTACCCCTTAAGCGGGAATGCCGGCGGACAACAGGTCTACCCCTTAATCGGGAATGCCGGCGGACACCAGGTCTACCCCTTAAGCGGGAATGCAGGCGGACAACAGGTCTACCCCTTAAGCGGGAATGCCGGCGGACACCAGGTCTACCCCTTAAGCGGGAATGCCGGCGGACACCAGGTCTACCCCTTAATCGGGAATGCAGGCGGACACCAGGTCTACCCCTTAATCGGGAATGCAGGCGGACACCAGGTCTACCCCTTAAGCGGGAATGCCGGCGGACAACAGGTCTACCCCTTAATCGGGAATGCAGGCGGACACCAGGTCTACCCCTTCATCGGGAATGCAGGCGGACACCAGGTCTACCCCTTAATCGGGAATGCCGGCGGACAACAGGTCTACCCCTTAAGCGGGAATGCCGGCGGACAACAGGTCTACCCCTTAATCGGGAATGCAGGCGGACACCAGGTCTACCCCTTAAGCGGGAATGCCGGCGGACACCAGGTCTACCCCTTTAGCGGGAATGCCGGCGGACACCAGGTCTACCCCTTAATCGGGAATGCAGGCGGACAACAGGTCTACCCCTTAAGCGGGAATGCGGGCGGACACCAGGTCTACCCTTAAGCGGGAATGCAGGCGGACACCAGGTCTACCCCTTAATCGGGAATGCCGGCGGACAACAGGTCTACCCCTTAAGCGGGAATGCCGGCGGACACCAGGTCTACCCCTTAATCGGGAATGCAGGCGGACAACAGGTCTACCCCTTAAGCGGGAATGCCGGCGGACAACAGGTCTACCCCCTTAAGCGGGAATGCCGGCGGACAACAGGTCTACCCTTAATCGGGGAATGCAGGCGGACACCAGGTCTACCCCTTAATCGGGAATGCAGGCGGACAACAGGTCTACCCCTTAATCGGGAATGCCGGCGGACAACAGGTCTACCCTTAAGCAGGAATGCAGGCGGACACCAGGTCTACCCCTTAATCGGGAATGCAGGCGGACAACAGGTCTACCCCTTAATCGGGAATGCCGGCGGACAACAGGTCTACCCCTTAATCGGGAATGCCGGCGGACAACAGGTCTACCCCTTAATCGGGAATGCAGGCGGACAACAGGTCTACCCCTTAAGCGGGAATGCCGGCGGACACCAGGTCTACCCCTTAAGCGGGAATGCAGGCGGACAACAGGTCTACCCCTTAATCGGGAATGCAGGCGGACACCAGGTCTACCCCTTAATCGGGAATGCAGGCGGACAACAGGTCTACCCCCTTAAGCGGGAATGCCGGCGGACAACAGGTCTACCCCTTAATCGGGAATGCAGGCGGACAACAGGTCTACCCCTTAATCGGGAATGCAGGCGGACACCAGGTCTACCTTTTAATCGGGAATGCCGGCGGACAACAGGTCTACCCCTTAAGCGGGAATGCCGGCGGACACCAGGTCTACCCCTTAATCGGGAATGCCGGCGGACACCAGGTCTACCCCTTAAGCGGGAATGCCGGCGGACACCAGGTCTACCCCTTAAGCGGGAATGCCGGCGGACACCAGGTCTACCCCTTAATCGGGAATGCAGGCGGACAACAGGTCTACCCCTTAAGCGGGAATGCGGGCGGACAACAGGTCTACCCCTTAATCGGGAATGCAGGCGGACACCAGGTCTACCCCTTAAGCGGGAATGCCGGCGGACACCAGGTCTACCCCTTAAGCGGGAATGCAGGCGGACAACAGGTCTACCCCTTAATCGGGAATGCAGGCGGACAACAGGTCTACCCCTTTAGCGGGAATGCAGGCGGACAACAGGTCTACCCCTTAAGCGGGAATGCCGGCGGACACCAGGTCTACCCCTTAAGCGGGAATGCAGGCGGACAACAGGTCTACCCCTTTAGCGGGAATGCCGGCGGACACCAGGTCTACCCCTTAATCGGGAATGCAGGCGGACAACAGGTCTACCCCTTAAGCGGGAATGCCGGCGGACACCAGGTCTACCCCTTAAGCGGGAATGCCGGCGGACACCAGGTCTACCCCTTAATCGGGAATGCAGGCGGACAACAGGTCTACCCCTTTAGCGGGAATGCCGGCGGACACCAGGTCTACCCCTTTAGCGGGAATGCAGGCGGACACCAGGTCTACCCCTTAATCGGGAATGCCGGCGGACAACAGGTCTACCCCTTAAGCGGGAATGCCGGCGGACACCAGGTCTACCCCTTAATCGGGAATGCAGGCGGACAACAGGTCTACCCCTTAGTCGGGAATGCCGGCGGACACCAGGTCTACCCCTTAATCGGGAATGCCGGCGGACAACAGGTCTACCCTTTAGCGGGAATGCAGGCGGACACCAGGTCTACCCCTTAAGCGGGAATGCAGGCGGACACCAGGTCTACCCCTTAAGCGGGAATGCCGGCGGACACCAGGTCTACCCCTTAAGCGGGAATGCCGGCGGACACCAGGTCTACCCCTTAAGCGGGAATGCCGGCGGACAACAGGTCTACCCCTTTAGCGGGAATGCCGGCGGACAACAGGTCTACCCCCTTAATCGGGAATGCCGGCGGACAACAGGTCTACCCCTTAAGCGGGAATGCCGGCGGACACCAGGTCTACCCCTTAATCGGGAATGCAGGCGGACACCAGGTCTACCCCTTAAGCGGGAATGCCGGCGGACAACAGGTCTACCCCTTAGTCGGGAATGCCGGCGGACACCAGGTCTACCCCTTAAGCGGGAATGCAGGCGGACAACAGGTCTACCCCTTAATCGGGAATGCCGGCGGACAACAGGTCTACCCCTTAAGCGGGAATGCAGGCGGACACCAGGTCTACCCCCTTAAGCGGGAATGCCGGCGGACAACAGGTCTACCCCTTTAGCGGGAATGCCGGCGGACACCAGGTCTACCCCTTAATCAGGAATGCAGGCGGACAACAGGTCTACCCCTTAAGCGGGAATGCCGGCGGACAACAGGTCTACCCTTTAGCGGGAATGCCGGCGGACACCAGGTCTACCCCTTAATCGGGAATGCCGGCGGACAACAGGTCTACCCCTTTTAGCGGGAATGCCGGCCGACACCTGGTCTACCCCTTAATCGGGAATGCAGGCGTACACCAGGTCTACCCCTTAAGCTAGGAATGCAGGCGGACACCAGGTCTACCCCTTAAGCGGGGAATGCCGGCGGACACCAGGTCTACCCCTTAAGCGGGAATGCAGGCGGACAACAGGTCTACCCCTTAAGCGGGAATGCCGGCGGACACCAGGTCTACCCCTTAAGCGGGAATGCCGGCGGACAACAGGTCTACCCCTTAATCGGGAATGCAGGCGGACAACAGGTCTACCCCTTAAGCAAGAATGCCGGCGGACACCAGGTCTACCCCTTAAGCGGGAATGCAGGCGGACAACAGGTCTACCCCTTTAGCGGGGAATGCCGGCGGACACCAGGTCTACCCTTTCATCGGGAATGCCGGCGGACACCAGGTCTACCCCTTAATCGGGAATGCAGGCGGACAACAGGTCTACCCCTTTTAGCGGGAATGCCGGCGGACACCAGGTCTACCCCTTAATCGGGAATGCAGGCGAAGAACAGGTCTACCCCTTAATCGGGAATGCAGGCGGACACCAGGTCTACCTTTTAATCGGGAATGCAGGCGGACAACAGGTCTACCCCTTAAGCGGGAATGCCGTCGGACAACAGGTCTACCCCTTAATCGGGAATGCAGGCGAAGAACAGGTCTACCCCTTAATCGGGAATGCAGGCGGACACCAGGTCTACCTTTTAATCGGGAATGCCGGCGGACAACAGGTCTGCCCCTTTAGCGGGAATGCCGGCGGACACCAGGTCTACCCCTTAATCATGAATGCCGGCGGACACCAGGTCTACCCCTTAAGCGGGAATGCCGGCGGACACCAGGTCTACCCCTTTTAGCGGGAATGCCGGCGGACACCAGGTCTACCCCTTAGTCGGGAATGCAGGCGGACAACAGGTCTACCCCTTAGCGGGAATGCGGGCGGACAACAGGTCTACCCCTTAGTCGGGAATGCAGGCGGACACCAGGTCTACCCCTTAAGCGGGAATGCCGGCGGACACCAGGTCTACCCCTTAAGCGGGAATGCAGGCGGACAACAGGTCTACCCCTTAATCGGGAATGCAGGCGGACAACAGGTCTACCCCTTAGTCGGGAATGCAGGCGGACAACAGGTCTACCCCTTAGCGGGAATGCAGGCGGAGAACAGGTCTACCCCTTTAGCGGGAATGCCGGCGGACACCAGGTCTACCCCTTAAGCGGGAATGCCGGCGGACAACAGGTCTACCCCTTAATCGGGAATGCAGGCGGACAACAGGTCTACCCCTTAAGCAGGAATGCCGGCGGACACCAGGTCTACCCCTTAAGCGGGAATGCAGGCGGACAACAGGTCTACCCCTTTAGCGGGAATGCCGGCGGACACCAGGTCTACCCTTTCATCGGGAATGCCGGCGGACACCAGGTCTACCCCTTAATCGGGAATGCAGGCGGACAACAGGTCTACCCCTTTAGCGGGAATGCCGGCGGACACCAGGTCTACCCCTTAATCGGGAATGCAGGCGAAGAACAGGTCTACCCCTTAATCGGGAATGCAGGCGGACACCAGGTCTACCCTTTAATCGGGAATGCAGGCGGACAACAGGTCTACCCCTTAAGCGGGAATGCCGGCGGACAACAGGTCTACCCCTTAATCGGGAATGCAGGCGGAGAACAGGTCTACCCCTTAATCGGGAATGCAGGCGGACAACAGGTCTACCTTTTAATCGGGAATGCCGGCGGACAACAGGTCTGCCCCTTTAGCGGGAATGCCGGCGGACACCAGGTCTACCCCTTAATCATGAATGCCGGCGGACACCAGGTCTACCCCTTAAGCGGGAATGCCGGCGGACACCAGGTCTACCCCTTTAGCGGGAATGCCGGCGGACACCAGGTCTACCCCTTAATCGGGAATGCAGGCGGACAACAGGTCTACCCTTAAGCGGGAATGCGGGCGGACAACAGGTCTACCCCTTAAGCGGGAATGCCGGCGGACACCAGGTCTACCCCTTAAGCGGGAATGCCGGCGGACACCAGGTCTACCCTTAAGCGGGAATGCAGGCGGACAACAGGTCTACCCCTTAATCGGGAATGCAGGCGGACAACAGGTCTACCCCTTTAGCGGGAATGCAGGCGGACAACAGGTCTACCCCTTAATCGGGAATGCCGGCGGACACCAGGTCTACCCCTTAAGCGGGAATGCCGGCGGACAACAGGTCTACCCCTTTAGCGGGAATGCCGGCGGACACCAGGTCTACCCTTAATCGGGAATGCAGGCGGACAGCAGGTCTACCCCTTAGCGGGAATGCCGCGGACACCAGGTCTACCCCCTTAAGCGGGAATGCCGGCGGACACCAGGTCTACCCCTTAGCGGGAATGCAGGCGGACAACAGGTCTACCCCTTAAGCGGGAATGCCGGCGGACACCAGGTCTACCCCTTCAGCGGGAATGCAGGCGGACAACAGGTCTACCCCTTAGTCGGGAATGCCGGCGGACAACAGGTCTACCCCTTAGCGGGAATGCAGGCGGACACCAGGTCTACCCCTTAATCGGGAATGCAGGCGGACAACAGGTCTACCCTTTAGCGGGAATGCCGGCGGACACCAGGTCTACCCCTTAATCGGGAATGCAGGCGGACAACAGGTCTACCCTTAAGCGGGAATGCCGGCGGACACCAGGTCTACCCCTTTAGCGGGAATGCCGGCGGACACCAGGTCTACCCCTTAATCGGGAATGCAGGCGGACAACAGGTCTACCCCTTAGCGGGAATGCCGGCGGACAACAGGTCTACCCCTTTAGCGGGAATGCCGGCGGACACCAGGTCTACCCCTTAGCGGGAATGCAGGCGGACAACAGGTCTACCCCTTTAGCGGGAATGCCGGCGGACACCAGGTCTACCCCTTAATCGGGAATGCAGGCGGACAACAGGTCTACCCCTTCAGTCGGGAATGCCGGCGGACAACAGGTCTACCCCTTAGTCGGGAATGCCGGCGGACACCAGGTCTACCCTTAATCGGGAATGCCGGCGGACAACAGGTCTACCCCTTAAGCAAGAATGCCGGCGGACACCAGGTCTACCCCTTAATCGGGAATGCCGGCGGACACCAGGTCTACCCCTTAATCGGGAATGCAGGCGGACAACAGGTCTACCCCCTTAATCGGGAATGCCGGCGGACACCAGGTCTACCCCTTAGCGGGAATGCCGGCGGACACCAGGTCTACCCCTTAAGCGGGAATGCAGGCGGAGCAACAGGTCTACCCCTTAATCGGGAATGCCGGCGGACACCAGGTCTACCCCTTAATCGGGAATGCAGGCGGACAACAGGTCTACCCCTTTAGCGGGAATGCCGGCGGACACCAGGTCTACCCTTTAGCGGGAATGCCGGCGGACACCAGGTCTACCCCTTAATCGGGAATGCCGGCGGACAACAGGTCTACCCCTTCAGCGGGAATGCCAGGCGGACACCAGGTCTACCCCTTCAGCGGGAATGCCGGCGGACACCAGGTCTACCCCTTAATCGGGAATGCAGGCGGACAACAGGTCTACCCCTTAAGCGGAATGCCAGGCGGACACCAGGTCTACCCCCTTTAGCGGGAATGCAGGCGGACACCAGGTCTACCCCTTAAGCGGGAATGCCGGCGGACACCAGGTCTACCCCTTAAGTCAGGAATGCAGGCGGACAACAGGTCTACCCCTTAATCGGGAATGCCGGCGGACAACAGGTCTACCCCCTTAAGCGGGAATGCCGGCGGACAACAGGTCTACCCCTTTAGCGGGAATGCCGGCGGACACCAGGTCTACCCCTTAAGCGGGAATGCAGGCGGACAACAGGTCTACCCCTTTAGCGGGAATGCCGGCGGACACCAGGTCTACCCCTTAATCGGGAATGCAGGCGGACAACAGGTCTACCCCTTAAGCGGGAATGCCGGCGGACAACAGGTCTACCCCTTTAGCGGGAATGCCGGCGGACACCAGGTCTACCCCTTAATCGGGAATGCAGGCGGACAACAGGTCTACCCCTTCAGCGGGAATGCCGGCGGACAACAGGTCTACCCTTAAGCGGGAATGCCGGCGGACACCAGGTCTACCCCTTTACCGGGAATGCAGGCGGACACCAGGTCTACCCCTTAAGCAAGAATGCAGGCGGACACCAGGTCTACCCCTTAAGCGGGAATGCCGGCGGACACCAGGTCTACCCCTTAATCGGGAATGCAGGCGGACAACAGGTCTACCTCTTAAGCGGGAATGCGGGGCGGACAACAGGTCTACCCCTTTAGCGGGAATGCCGGCGGACACCAGATCTACCCCTTAATCGGGAATGCCGGCGGACAACAGGTCTACCCCTTAAGCGGGAATGCCGGCGGACAACAGGTCTACCCTTTAAGCGGGAATGCAGGCGGACAACAGGTCTACCCCTTAATCGGGAATGCAGGCGGACAACAGGTCTACCCCTTAATCGGGAATGCCGGCGGACAACAGGTCTACCCCTTTAGCGGGAATGCCGGCGGACACCAGGTCTACCCCTTAATCGGGAATGCAGGCGGACAACAGGTCTACCCCTTTAGTCGGGAATGCCGGCGGACACCAGGTCTACCCCTTTAGCGGGAATGCCGGCGGACAACAGGTCTACCCCTTAGCGGGAATGCAGGCGGACAACAGGTCTACCCCTTAAGCGGGAATGCCGGCGGACACCAGGTCTACCCCTTAATCAGGAATGCAGGCGGACAACAGGTCTACCCCTTAAGCGGGAATGCCGGCGGACACCAGGTCTACCCCTTTAGCGGGAATGCCGGCGGACACCAGGTCTACCCCTTAATCGGGAATGCAGGCGGACAACAGGTCTACCCCTTTAGCGGGAATGCCGGCGGACACCAGGTCTACCCCTTAATCGGGAATGTAGGCGGACAACAGGTCTACCCTTTAGCGGGAATGCCGGCGGACACCAGGTCTACCCCTTTAGCGGGAATGCCGGCGGACAACAGGTCTACCCCTTTATCGGGAATGCCGGCGGACACCAGGTCTACCCCTTAATCGGGAATGCAGGCGGACAACAGGTCTACCCCTTAGCGGGAATGCCGGCGGACAACAGGTCGACCCCTTTGGCGGGAATACCGGCGGACACCACGTCTACCCCTTAAGCGGGAATGCAGGCGGACAACAGGTCTACCCCTTAAGCGGGAATGCCGGCGGACACCAGGTCTACCCCTTTAGCGGGAATGCCGGCGGACACCAGGTCTACCCCTTAATCTGGAATGCAGGCGGACAACAGGTCTACCCCTTCAGCGGGAATGCCGGCGGACAACAGGTCTACCCCTTAAGCGGGAATGCCGGCGGACACCAGGTCTACCCCTTTACCGGGAATGCAGGCGGACACCAGGTCTACCCCTTAAGCAAGAATGCAGGCGGACACCAGGTCTACCCCTTAAGCGGGAATGCCGGCGGACACCAGGTCTACCCCTTAATCGGGAATGCAGGCGGACAACAGGTCTACCCCTTTAGCGGGAATGCCGGCGGACACCAGGTCTACCCCTTAGTCGGGAATGCAGGCGGACAACAGGTCTACCCCTTTAGTCGGGAATGCCGGCGGACACCAGGTCTACCCCTTTAGCGGGAATGCCGGCGGACAACAGGTCTACCCCTTAAGCGGGAATGCAGGCGGACAACAGGTCTACCCCTTAAGCGGGAATGCCGGCGGACACCAGGTCTACCCCTTAATCGGGAATGCAGGCGGACAACAGGTCTACCCCTTAAGCGGGAATGCCGGCGGACACCAGGTCTACCCCTTTAGCGGGAATGCCGGCGGACACCAGGTCTACCCCTTAATCGGGAATGCAGGCGGACAACAGGTCTACCCCTTTAGCGGGAATGCCGGCGGACACCAGGTCTACCCCTTAATCGGGAATGTAGGCGGACAACAGGTCTACCCCTTAAGCGGGAATGCCGGCGGACACCAGGTCTACTCCTTAGCGGGAATGCCGGCGGACAACAGGTCTACCCCTTTTCGGGAATGCCGGCGGACACCAGGTCTACCCCTTAATCGGGAATGCAGGCGGACAACAGGTCTACCCCTTAAGCGGGAATGCCGGCGGACAACAGGTCGACCCCTTGGCGGGAATACCGGCGGACACCACGTCTACCCTTAAGCGGGAATGCAGGCGGACAACAGGTCTACCCCTTAAGCGGGAATGCCGGCGGACACCAGGTCTACCCTTTAGCGGGAATGCCGGCGGACACCAGGTCTACCCCTTAATCTGGAATGCAGGCGGACAACAGGTCTACCCCTTCAGCGGGAATGCCGGCGGACAACAGGTCTACCCCTTAAGCGGGAATGCCGGCGGACACCAGGTCTACCCTTTACCGGGAATGCAGGCGGACACCAGGTCTACCCCTTAAGCAAGAATGCAGGCGGACACCAGGTCTACCCCTTAAGCGGGAATGCCGGCGGACACCAGGTCTACCCCTTAATCGGGAATGCAGGCGGACAACAGGTCTACCTCTTAAGCGGGAATGCGGGCGGACAACAGGTCTACCCTTTAGCGGGAATGCCGGCGGACACCAGATCTACCCCTTAATCGGGAATGCAGGCGGACAACAGGTCTACCCACTTTAGTCGGGAATGCCGGCGGACACCAGGTCTACCCTTTAAGCGGGAATGCCGGCGGACAACAGAGTCTACCGTAAGCGGGAATGCAGGCGGACAACAGGTCTACCCCTTAAGCGGGAATGCCGGCGGACACCAGGTCTACCCCTTAGTCGGGAATGCAGGCCGACAACAGGTCTACCCCTTAATCGGGAATGCAGGCGGACAACAGGTCTACCCCTTTAAGCGGGAATGCCCGGCCGGACACCAAGTCTACCCCTTCATCGGGAATGCCGGCGGACACCAGGTCTACCCCTTAATCGGGAATGCCGGCGGACAACAGGTCTACCCCTTAAGCGGGAATGCCGGCGGACACCAGGTCTACCCTTTAGCGGGAATGCAGGCGGACACCAGGTCTACCCCTTAAGCGGGAATGCCGGCGGACACCAGGTCTACCCTTTAAGCGGGAATGCAGGCGGACACCAGGTCTACCCCTTAAGCAAGAATGCAGGCGGACACCAGGTCTACCCCTTCATGGGAATGCCGGCGGACACCAGGTCTACCCCTTAATCGGGAATGCAGGCGGACAACAGGTCTACCCCTTTAGCGGGAATGCCGGCGGACACCAGGTCTACCCCTTTAGCGGGAATGCCGGCGGACACCAGGTCTACCCCTTCATAAGGAATGCCGGCCGGACAACAGGTCTACCCCTTAACCGGGAATGCCGGCGGACACCAGGTCTACCCCTTTAGCGGGAATGCAGGCGGACACCAGGTCTACCCCTTAAGCGGGAATGCCGGCGGACACCAGGTCTACCCCTTAAGCGGGAATGCCGGCGGACACCAGGTCTACCCCTTAAGCGGGAATGCAGGCGGACAACAGGTCTAACCTCTTAAGCGGGAATGCGGGGCGGACAACAGGTCTACCCCTTTAAGCGGGAATGCCGGCGGACACCAGATCTACCCCTTAGCTCCCGGGAATGCAGGCGGACAACAGGTCTACCCCTTAAGCAGAATGCCCCGGACAACAGATCTACCCCTTAAGCGGGAATGCAGGCGGACAACAGGTCTACCCCTTTAGCGGGAATGCCGGCGGACACCAGGTCTACCCCTTAATCGGGAATGCAGGCGGACAACAGGTCTACCCCTTAAGCGGGGAATGACGGCGGACAACAGGTCTACCCCTTTAGTGGGAATACCGGCGGACACCAGGTCTACCCCTTAAGCGGAAATGCCGGCGGACACCAGGTCTACCCCTTAATCGGGGAATGCAGGCGAACAAGAGGTCTACCCCTTAATCCGGAATGTCGGCGGACAACAGGTCTACCCCTTAAGCGGGAATGCCGGCGGACACCAGGTCTACCCCTTTACCGGGAATGCAGGGCGGACACCAGGTCTACCCCTTAAGCAAGAATGCAGGCGGACACCAGGTCTACCCCTTAAGCGGGAATGCCGGCGGACAACAGGTCTACCCCTTAACCGGGAATGCCGGCGGACACCAGGTCTACCCTTTAAGCGGGAATGCAGGCGGACACCAGGTCTACCCCTTAAGCGGGAATGCCGGCGGACACCAGGTCTACCCCTTAAGCGGGAATGCCGGCGGACACCAGGTCTACCCCTTAAGTGGGAATGCATGCGGACAACAGGTCTACCTCTTAAGCGGGAATGCGGGCGGACAACAGGTCTACCCCTTTAGCGGGAATGCCGGCGGACACCAGATCTACCCCTTAATCGGGAATGCAGGCGGACAACAGGTCTACCCCTTAAGCAAGAATGCCCCGGACACCAGATCTACCCCTTAAGCGGGAATGCAGGCGGACAACAGGTCTACCCCTTTAGCGGGAATGCCGGCCGGACACCAGGTCTACCCCTTCATCGGGAATGCAGGCGGACAACAGGTCTACCCCTTAAGCGGGAATGACGGCGGACAACAGGTCTACCCCTTTAGTGGGAATACCGGCGGACACCAGGTCTACCCCTTAAGCGGAAATGCCGGCGGACACCAGGTCTACCCCTTAATCGGGAATGCAGGCGAACAACAGGTCTACCCCTTAATCCGGAATGTCGGCGGACAACAGGTCTACCCCTTAAGCGGGAATGCCGGCGGACACCAGGTCTACCCCTTTACCGGGAATGCAGGCGGACACCAGGTCTACCCCTTAAGCAAGAATGCAGGCGGACACCAGGTCTACCCCTTAAGCGGGAATGCCGGCGGACACCAGGTCTACCCCTTAATCGGGAATGCAGGCGGACAACAGGTCTACCTCTAAGCGGGAATGCGGGCGGACAACAGGTCTACCCCTTTAGCGGGAATGCCGGCGGACACCAGATCTACCCCTTAATCGGGAATGCAGGCCGACAACAGGTCTACCCCTTAAGCAAGAATGCCGGCGGACACCAGGTCTACCCCTTAAGCGGGAATGCAGGCGGACAACAGGTCTACCCCTTTAGCGGGAATGCAGGCGGACACCAGGTCTACCCCTTAAGCAAGAATGCAGGCGGACACCAGGTCTAACCCTTTAAGCGGGAATGCCGGCGGACACCAGGTCTACCCCTTAAGCGGGAATGCAGGCGGACACCAGGTCTACCCCTTAGTCGGGAATGCCGGCGGACAACAGGTCTACCCCTTAAGCGGGAATGCCGGCGGACACCAGGTCTACCCCTTCATCGGGAATGCAGGCGGACAACAGGTCTACCCCTTAGTCGGGAATGCCGGCGGACAACAGGTCTACCCCTTAAGCGGGAATGCAGGCGGACACCAGGTCTACCCCTTAATCGGGAATGCCGGCAGACAACAGGTCTACCCCTTTAGCGGGAATGCAGCCGGACACCAGGTCTACCCCTTTAGCGGGAATGCCGGCGGACACCAGGTCTACCCCTTAAGCGGGGAATGCCGGCGGACACCAGGTCTACCCCTTAAGCGGGAATGCAGGCGGACAACAGGTCTACCCCTTTAGCGGGAATGCCGGCGGACACCAGGTCTACCCCTTAAGCGGGAATGCCGGCGGACAACAGGTCTACCCCTTAAGCGGGAATGCCGGCGGACAACAGGTCTACCCCTTAAGCAAGAATGCCGGCGGACACCAGGTCTACCCCTTAATCAGGAATGCAGGCGGACACCAGGTCTACCCCTTAAGCGGGAATGCCGGCGGACACCAGGTCTACCCCTTTAGCGGGAATGCCGGCGGACACCAGGTCTACCCCTTAATCGGGAATGCAGGCGGACAACAGGTCTACCCCTTTAGCGGGAATGCCGGCGGACACCAGGTCTACCCTTAATCGGGAATGCAGGCGGACAACAGGTCTACCCCTTAAGCGGGAATGCAGGCGGACACCAGGTCTACCCCTTTAGCGGGAATGCCGGCGGACAACAGGTCTACCCCTTAAGCGGGAATGCCGGCGGACACCAGGTCTACCCCTTAATCGGGAATGCAGGCGGACAACAGGTCTACCCCTTAAGCGGGAATGCCGGCGGACAACAGGTCTACCCCTTTAGCGGGAAT
>JAKWBO010001284.1:0-16097 GCA_034336685.1 Luscinia luscinia
CTGTCTGTGTGTCTGTCCTGGGCCAGTCCTGAGCACTGACCCCGTGTCTGTGTGTCTGTCCTGACCCCAGCCCTGAGTGCTGACCCCGAGTCTGTCTGTCCTGGGCCAGCCCTGAGTGCTGACCCTGTGTCTGTCTGTCTGTCCTGACCCCAGCCCTGAGTGCTGACCCCTGTCTGTCTGTCTGTCCTGGGCCAGCCTGAGCGCTGACCCTGTGTCTGTCTGTCTGTCCTGACCCCAGCCCTGAGTGCTGACCCCGAGTCTGTCTGTCCTGGGCCAGCCCTGAGTGCTGACCCTGTGTCTGTCTGTCTGTCCTGACTCCAGCCTGAGTGCTGACCCCTGTGTCTGTCTGTCTGTCCTGGGCCAGCCCTGAGTACTGACCCCCTGTCTGTCTGTCTGTCCTGACTCCCGGCCCTGAGTGCTGACCCCGAGTCGTCTGTCTGTCCTGGGCCAGCCCTGAGTGCTGACCCCGTGTCTGTCTGTCTGTCCTGACCCCAGCCCTGAGTGCTGACCCCGTGTCTGTCTGTCTGTCCTGGGCCAGCCTGAGTGCTGACCCCGTGTCTGTCTGTCTGTCCTGACCCCAGCCCTGAGTGCTGACCCTGTGTCTGTCTGTCTGTCTGTCCTGGGCCAGCCCTGAGTACTGACCCCGTGTCTGTCTGTCTGTCCTGACCCCAGCCCTGAGTGCTGACCCGAGTCTGTCTGTCCTGGGCCAGCCCTGAGTGCTGACCCTGTGTCTGTCTGTCTGTCCTGACCCCAGCCCTGAGTGCTGACCCGAGTCTGTCTGTCCTGGGCCAGCCTGAGTGCTGACCCCGTGTCTGTCTGTCTGTCTGTCCTGGGCCAGCCTGAGTGCTGACCCCGAGTCTGTGTGTCTGTCTGTCCTGGGCCAGCCCTGAGTGCTGACCCTGTGTCTGTCTGTCTGTCCTGGGCCAGCCTGAGTGCTGACCCGAGTCTGTCTGTCTGTCCTGGGCCAGCCTGAGTGCTGACCCCGAGTCTGTCTGTCTGTCCTGACCCCAGCCCTGGTTGCGACCCCGTGTCTGTCTGTCTGTCCTGACCCTAGCCCTGAGTGCTGACCCTGTGTCTGTCTGTCTGTCTGTCCTGACCCCAGCCCTGAGTGCTGACCCCGAGTCTGTCTGTCCTGGGCCAGCCTGAGTGCTGAGCTTGTGTCTGTCTGTCTGTCTGTCCTGGGCCAGCCCTGAGTGCTGACCCCTGTCTGTCTGTCTGTCCTGGGCCAGTCCTGAGTGCTGACCCTGTGTCTGTCTGTCTGTCCTGGGCCAGCCTGAGTGCTGACCCCGAGTCTGTCTGTCTGTCCTGACCCCAGCCCTGAGTGCTGACCCCGAGAGTCTGTCTGTCTGTCTGTCTGTTCTGGCCCCAGCCCTGAGTGCTGACCCCGTGTCTGTGTGTCTGTCCTGGGCCAGCCCTGAGTGCTGACCCCCTGTCTGTCTGTCTGTCTGTCTGTCCTGAGTGCTGACCGGGGATGGGGATTGGATCAGTGAGATCAATGGGGTGGAATGGAATGGAATGGAAATGGGAATGGAAATGGAAATGGAAATGGAAATGGGGATGGAATGGAAATGGGAATGGGAATGGGAATGGAAATGGGAATGGGAATGGAAATGGGGATGGAATGGAAATGGGATGGGATTTGGATTTGGATTGGGATTGGGAAGGGATCAATGGCATCAATGGGATGGAATGGAAATGGAGATGGAAATTGGGATGGGATTGGGATGGGATCAATGTGATCAATGGGATCAATGGGATGGAATGAAGCAGAAATGGGAATGGAAATGGGAATGGAATAGGAATGGAATGGGAATGGAATGGGATGGAAATGGGGATGGAAATGGGGATGGAAATGGGATGGCATTTGGATTGGGATTTGGGTGGGATCAATGGGATGGAATGAAACAGAAATGGGAATGGAAATGGAGATGGGAATGGGGATGGCGATGGGATTGGGATTGGGATGGGATCGATGAGATCAATGGGATGGAATGGAAATGGGGATAGGAATGGAGATGGAAATTGGGATGGGATTGGGACTGGGATGGGATCAATGTGATCAATGGGATCAATGGGATGGAATGAAACAGAAATGGGAATGGAAATGGAATGAAATGGGATGGAAATGGGGATGGAAATGGGATGGGAAATGGGGATGGGGATTTGGTTGGGATTGGGATGGGATCAATGGCATCAATGGGATGGAATGGAAATGGGGATAGGAATGGAGATGGAAATTGGGATAGGATTGGGACTGGGATGGGATCAATGTGATCAATGGGATCAATGGGATGGAATGAAACAGAAATGGGAATGGAAATGGAATGAAATGGGATGGAAATGGGGATGGAAATGGGATGGAAATGGGATGGGATTTGGATTGGGATTGGGATGGGATCAATGGGATGGAATGCAAACAGAAATGAGGAATGGAAATGGAGATGGGATTTGGATTGGGATTAGGATGGGATCAATGGGATCAATGGGATCAATGGGATGGAATGAAACAAAAATGGGAATGGAAATGGGAATGGAATGGGAATGGAATGGGAAGGAAATGGGGATGGAAATGGGGATGGAAATAGGGGATGGAAATGGGGATGGAAATAGGATGGGATTTGGATTGGGATTGGGGTGGGATTGATGGGAGCGATGGGATGGAATGGAAATGGAAATGGAAATGGAAATAGGAATGGAAATGAGAATGGAAATAGGAATGGAAATGGAAATGAGAATGGAAATGAGAATGGAAATGAGAATGAAAATGGGATGGCGTTGGGATTGGCATTGGGATTGGGATTGGGATAGGACCAATGGGATCGATGGGGGAGTGGGGATGGGGTGGGGTAGAACTGCATTGTCTGGGCACACCGGAGCCCCGCAGGGAGTTTTTGGGATCGGGGCTCAGCGCTGGAGCCCGTGGGAACGCGGGGACACCCCGAGCCGCCCGCGGGGCTGCGTGACAGGAACTGTCCCCGCAGGTGTCACCTGAGCCTGGGCGGGCACCAACTCAGCGTGCAGACCTTCCCCTGGAGCAAAGGCACGGCCAGCGGCGCGCCGCCTCATCGCCACCGCCTACGTGATGTCCCCTGAGCTGGGCGGGGCCGAGGGCGAGTGGCACCAGTGGGGCCAGGGGGCGAGTGGCAGCAGCGGGGCCAGGGGCGAGTGGCACCAGTGGGGCCAGGGGGCGAGTGGCACCAGTGGGGCCGGGGGCGAGTGGCACCAGTGGGGCCAGGGGGGAGTGGCACCAGTGGGGCCAGGGGGCCGAAATGGCACCAGTGGGGCCAGCGGGGCGAGTGGCACCAGCGGGGCCAGAGGGCAGTGGCAGCAGCGGGGCCAGGGGGCGAGTGGCAGCAGCGGGGCCAGGGGCGAGTGGCAGCAGCGGGGCCAGGGGCGAGTGGCAGCAGCGGGGCCAGAGGGCGAGTGGCACCAGTGGGGCCAGGGGGAGTGGCAGCAGCGGGGCCAGGGGGCAGAGTGGCACCAGCGGGGCCAGGGGGCGAGTGAGCAGCAGCAGCGGGGCCAGGGGGCGAGTGACAGCAGCAGCGGGGCCAGGGGGCGAGCAGTGCCGCTCTGGGGCCCAGAGGGCGAGTGCCAGCAGCCATGGGGCCAGGGGGCGAGCACCGCCCGCTCTGGGGTGGTCCCGCGCTCCTCGAGAGGCTCCGGCAGCGCTGCGGGCCGGGGCAGGGGCTGAACCCTGCAGGGAGGGAGCAGGGACACCCCAGACTTCGAGGGACACCCATGGACACCCCAAAATGTGCCCAGGACACTCCATGGACACCCCATGGACACCCCACTGACACCCTGAGGCACCAGCACACCCCAAAATGTGCCCAGGACACCCCATGGACACCCGGCACACCTCAGCTCACCCCACTGACATCCTGAGACACCCCAGCACACCTCCAGAAATCAGGGACACCCATGGACACCCCATGGACACCCCATGGACACCCCACTGACATCCTGGGACACCCCATGGACACCCATTCACATCCTGAGACATCCAGGACACCCAAGATATCCCCAGGACACCCCATGGATCCCCAGCACACCCCATGGACACCCCACTGACATCAGGACACCCCAAGATATCCCCAGGACACCCCAGGACCCCATGGACACCCGCTGACACCCTAGGACACCCCAAGATGTCCCAGGACACCCCAGGACACCCCAGCACACCCGCTGACATCTGGGACACCCCCAGACCTCCCCCGGGGGCAGTGACCGGGAGCAGGGGGACACCCCAGATCCCGGAGACACCCCAGGGACACCCCAGGGACACCCCAGGACACCCTACGGACACAACACGGACACAACACGGACACCCCAGGACACCCAGGGACACCCCAGGACACCCCACGGACACAACACGGACACAACACGGACACCCCAGGGACACCCCAGGACACCCCAGGACACCCCACGGACACCCCAGGACACCCCGCGGACACAACACGGACACCCCAGGGACACCCCAGGACACCCCCAGACCGAGGGAGGGACCAGGGACACCCCAAACCCCCCCGCGTGTCATGGGTCCAGGTTCGGTGGAAAGCGGCGGGAAGGAAGGATTTGGGGACGGAAGGGAATTATTTTGGGGACGGAAGGGAATTATTTTGGGATGGAAGGGAAGGATTTTGGGATGGAAGGGAGGATTTTGGGATGGAAGGGAGGGATTTGGGGACGGAAAGGAGGATTTTGGGATGGAAGGGGAGGATTTTGGGACGGAAGGGGAGGATTTTGGGATGGAAGGGAAGGATTTGGGGACGGAAAGGAGGATTTGGGGACGGAAGGAGAGGATTTGAGGGATGGAAGGAACGATTTGGGGATGGAAGGGAAGGATTTGGGATGGAAGGGAAGGATTTGGGGACAGAAGGGAAGGATTTTGGGACGGAAAGGAGAAGTTTTGGGACGGAAAGGAGGATTTTGGGATAGAAGGGAGGGATTTTGGGATAGAAGGGAAGGATTTGGGGATGGAAGGGAAGGATTTGGGATGGAAGGGAAGGATTTTGGGATGGAAGGGAAGGATTTGGGGACGGAATGGAAGGATTTTGGGATGGAAGGGAGGGATTTGGGGATGGAAAGGAAGGATTTAGGGATGGAAGGGAGGGATTTAGGGACGGGAAGGAGGGATTTTTGGGGGACGGGAAGGGGAAGGATTTCGGGATGGAAGGGAAGGATTTTGGGATGGAAGGGAAGGATTTTGGGATGGAAGGGAAGGATTTTGGGGATGGAAGGGAAGGATTTTGGGATGGAAAGGAGGATTTTGGGATGGAAGGGAGGATTTTGGGATGGAAAGGAGGATTTGGGATGGAAGGGAAGGATTTTGGGATGGAAAGAAGGATTTTGGGACGGAAGGGGAGGATTTGGGGTGGAAGGGAGGGATTTGGGATGGAAGGGAGGGATTTGGGATGGAAGGGAGGGATTTTGGGATGGAAGAGAGGATTTAGGGAAGGGAGTTTTCCATCCCATTTTGGGATGAAAATGGAATAAACACTGCCCTGGCCGGAGGAGTGTTGGGCTCTGGGTTCCCTTGGCTGCTCCTCTCTCTGCACCCCAATTTCTCCTCCCTGAGCCCCGAGGCTTGCCCCACCTAATTTGGTGGATCCCGGTTTGGGGGTCCCAGTTTGGGGAGTCCGGATCTGCTCATCTCGGATTTGGGGGTCCCTAGGAGGTGGGTCCAGATTGGTTCATCCCAAATTTGGGGGTCTGGATTTGGGGTGCTGGATCTGCTCATCCTGGGTTTGGGGGTGCGGTTGCTCACCCAGGATTTAGAGGATCACAGATTTAGGGAGTCCCAGATTTCGGGGTGCTGGATTTGCTCATCCGGGTTCGGAGGTCCCGGATCTGCTCATCCAGATTTGGGGTGCGGTTTGGGGGTCCCGTATTTGGGGTTCTGCCTCTGCGCACCCTGGATTTAGGGATCAGTTTGGGGACCGGATCTGCTCATCCAGTTTAGGGATCCCGGACTTAGGGGTCCCCGGATTTAGAGGGCGTCCTGGATTTGGGTTGTTCTGGATCTGCTCATCCCGGATTCGGGTGTGCCGGGTTTAGGGGTCCCAGTTTGGGAGTGCCGGATTTGGGGGTTCTGTATCTGCTCATCCAGTTTGGGGTGCCGGATTTGGGGAGTCCCGTATCTGCTCATCCCGGATTTGGGGGTGCCGGATTTGGGGGGTCCCGTATCTGCTCATCCCAGTTTAGAGGGTCCCGGATTTAGGGGATCCCAGTTTGGGAGGTCCCCAGATTTAGGGGCGTCCTGGATTTAGGTTGTTCTGGATCTGCTCGTCCCGCATTTGGGGGTGCCAGTTTGGGGTACCCGGATCTGCTCATCCCGGATTTAGGGGATTCGGATTTGGGGTTCTGGGTCTGCTCATCCCGGATTCAGGTGTGCCGGTTGGGGGTCCCAGATTTGCTCACCCCGGATTTGGGGTGCCGGAGTTTGGGGGGTCCAGCTGCGCTCACCCCGCTTTCAGGGGTCCCGGATTTAGGGGTGCCGGGTCTGGGGGTCCTAGCTCCCCCCTCCACCCGCTTCAGGGGTCCCGGATTTGCTCACCCCGGATTTGGGGGTGCCGGTTTTGGGGTCCCGGATCCGCTCTCCCAGATTTGGGGGTGCCGGGTTTGGGGTGCCGGGTTTGGGGATCCCAGATTTGAGTGTGCCGGTTTGGGGGTCCATATCTGCTCATCCAGATTTAGAGGATTCCCGGATTTGGGGGGGTCCCGTATTTGGGGATCCGGATCTACTCACCCAGATTTGGGGGTGCCGGGTTTGAGGGTCCCGGATTTGGGGGTGCCGGGTTTGGGGGTCCCGGATCTGCTCACCCTGGATTTGGGTGTGCCAGTTTGGAGGTCCCAGATTTGCTCACCGGATTTAGGAGTGCCAGTTTGGGAGTGCCGGCTTTGGGGGTCCCAGATTTGGGGGCGCCGGATTTAGGGGGTGCGCCGGATTTGGGAGCGCCGGATTTGGGAGTGCCGGATTTGGGAGGTCCCGGATTTAGGTGTGCCGGGTTTGGGGGTCCGTATCTGCTCATCCCGGATTTAGAGGATTCCCGGATTTGGGGGGGGTCCCGTATTTGGGGTCCCGGATCTACTCACCCCAGATTTGGGGTGCTGGATTTGGGGGTCCCAGATTTGCTCACCCCAGATTTAGGGGTGCCGGTTTTAGGGGTCCGGATTTGCTCACCCAGGTTTGGGGTCCAGCTGCGCTCACCCCGCTCTCAGGGGTCCCGGATCTACCCACCCCGGTTTTGGGGGTCCCGGATCCGCTCTCCCCGCTTTCAGGGGTCCCAGATTTGCTCACCCAGGTTTGGGGATCCCAGATTTAGGAGTGCTGGGTTTGGGGATCCGGATTTGCTCACCCAGGTTTGGGGGTCCCGGATTTGCTCACCCGGATTTGGGGGTCCCGGCTGCGCTCACCCGCTCTCAGGGGTCCAGATCTACTCACCCCAGTTTGGAGGATCCCGGATTTGGGGTGCCGGGTTTGGGGGTCCCAGATTTGCTCTCCCAGATTTAGGGGTCCCAGATTTGCTCACCCCGGGTTTGGGGGTCCCCGGATTTGAGGGTGCCGGGTCTGGGGGTCCTGGCTCCCCTCACCCCTTTCAGGGGTCCCGGATTTACTCACCCCGGATTTGGGAGTGCCGGTTTTGGGGTCCCGGATCCGCTCTCCCCGGATTTGGGGGTCCCAGATTTGCTCACCCGGATTTGCTCACCCCGGATTTGGGGATCCCGGATTTGGGGTGCCGGGTTTGGGGAGTCCCGGATTTGCTCACCCCCGGATTTGGGGGTCCCGGCTGCGCTCACCCCGCTCTCAGGGGGTCCCTGGGGGTCTCACCGCCTGCCCCTCCCCGCCGGGCCGCCCCCTCCCGCGCCTTTGGGGTCCCAGGGGCCCGCGCCGCTGGCAGATGGTCGGGCAGGGCAGGGAGTCCCCGCGCCATCTGCCGGGTCAGGGTGACCCCAAACCCGCCAGGGGAGAGGGCGGGGCGGGGGGGGGGATACCGGAGCTCCATTTACAGAAACGCGTCAGGAAATCAGGGGAGGGGGCGGTTTGGGGGACCCTGCCCTGTCCCCATCAGTCTGGGGGGATTCGGAGCCGTGTGAGAATCCCGGGTTGGGGGCGCGGCCGGGGCGGAAAAATTGGAAAAATTCCCAGCAGGAAAAATTCACTCTGGGGGTTCCTGGGGGGATCCTAATGGCAAAAAATCCCCCCTAGAGGCTTCCCAGCAGGAAAAATTCGCTCTGGGGGTTCCAGAAGGAAAAATTCCCCTGAGGTTCCCAGCAGGAAAAATTCGCTCTGGGGGTTCCCAACAGGAAAAATTCGCTCTGGGGGTTCTCAGCAGGAAAAATTCATTCTGGGGGTTCCTTGGGGGGGATCCCAATGGCAAAAATTCCCTCTGGGGGTTCTGGGGAGGCTTCCCAGGACGAAAAATTCACTCTGGGGGTTCCAGAAGGAAAAATTCCCCTGGGGGCATTCCCAACGGAAAAATTCACTCTGGGGGGTTCCCAGGACGAAAAATTCGCTCTGGGGGTTCTCAGCAGGAAAAATTCATTTTGGGGGTTCCTGGGGGATCCCAATGGCAAAAATTCCCCTAGAGCTTCTGAGAGGGGTTCCCAGGACGAAAACTTTGCTCTGGGGGGATCTCAGCAGCAAAATTCATTCTGGGGCTTCCTGGGAGGTTCCCAAGAGGAAAAATTCACTCTGGGGGTTCCTGGGGGGGATCATAATGGCAAAAAATCCCCTGGGGGCGTTCCCAACGGAAAAATTCACTCTGGGGGGTTCCCAGGACGAAAAACATCGCTCTAGGGGGTTCTCAGCAGGAAAAATTCATTTTGGGGGGTTCTGGGGAGTTCCCAGGACGAAAAATTCGCTCTGGGGGATCCCAGCAGCAAAAATCATTTTGGGGCTTCCTGGGGGGTTCCCAAGAGGAAAAATTCACTCTGGGGTGTTCCCAGGATGAAAAATTCACTCTGGGGGGTTCCAGAAGGAAAAATTCGCTCTGGGGGGGTTCTTGGGGGGTTCCCAGGACGAAAAATTCGCTCTGGGGGTTCTCAGCAGGAAAAATTCATTCTGGGGGTTCCTTGGGGGGATCCCAATGGCAAAAATTCCGCCTGGGGGTTCCCAACGGGAAAAATTCACTCTGGGGGATTCCCAGGACGAAAAATTCCCTCTGGGGGGTTCTTCGCGGGGCGGTTCCCAGGACGAAAAATTCGCTCTGGGGGGTTCTCAGCAGGAAAAATTCATTTTAGGGGGTTCCTGGGGGGATCCCAATGGCAAGAAATTCCCCTGAGAGTTCCAACAGGAAAAATTCGCTCTAGGGGGTTTCCAGGATGAAAGAATTCGCTCTGGGGGGGTTCTCAGCAGGAAAAATTCATTTTGGGGGTTCCTGGGAGGGATCCCAATGGCAGAATTCCCTCTAGGGGGAGTTCTGGGGGGAGTTCCCAGGATGAAAAATTCGCTCTGGGGGTTGCCAGGACGAAAAATTCCCTGAGGGGTTCCCAGCAGGAAAAATTCGCTCTGGGGGTTCCCAACGGGAAAAATTCACTCTGGGGGATCCCAGCAGCAAAAATTCATTTTAGGGCTTCCTGGGGGTTTCAGGACGAAAAATTCGCTCTGGGGGTTCTCAGCAGGAAAAATTCATTCTGGGGGTTCCTTGGGGGGATCCCAATGGCAAAAATTCCCCTAGGGGGAATTTCTGGGGGGGCGGTTCCCAGGACGAAAACTTCGCTCTGGGAGGGTTCCCAACAACAAAATTCATTCTAGGGCTTCCTGGGGGGTTCCCAAGAGGAAAAAATTCACTCTGGGGTGGTTCTAGGATGAAAAATTCACTCTGGGGGGCTCAGAAGGAAAAATTCCCTCTGGGAGTTCCTGGGGGGTTCCCAAGAGGAAAAATTCGCTCTGGGGGCTCCGGGGGTTCCAGCAGGAGAAATTCCCTCTAGGGGGTTCTGCCCAAAAATTTATTTTGTCTTTGTCCCTTTCTGGGGTCCCCCAGTCCTTCCCGCTGTGCAGAATTTGGGAGGCGGAGGCGGGGGGGAAATGGGGAGGGGATGGGGAGGGGCTGCAGGAGCTCTCGGGCCAAATCTGTCCCTCCCAATGTCCCCAATGTCCCCAATGTCCCCACAGAGCCAAATTTCCCTCTCCCCGATGTCCCCAATGTCCCAAAATCACACAGAGCCAAATTCCCTCTCCTCGATGTCCCAAATGTCCCCAGGGTCTCACAGAACCAAATCTCCCCTTTCTCGATGTCCCAAATGTCTCCAAAGTCACACAGAGCCAATTTCCCCTCTCCTCGATGTCCCCAAAATCACACAGAGCCAAATCTGCCCCTCCTCGATGTCCCCAATGTCCCCAAAATCACACAGAGCCAAATTTCCTTCTCCCCAATGTCCATAAAGTGTCCCAACGTCCCACAGAGACCAAATCTGCCCCTCCTCGATGTCCCCAGAGTCTCACAGAGTCAATTTTGTCCCTCCTCGATGTCCCCAAAATCACACAGAGCCAAACTTCCTCTCCCCAATGTCCCAAATGTCCCCAGTGTCCCACAGAGCCAAATTTCCCTCCCCAATGTCCCCAAGTGTCCCCAAAATCACACAGAGGCAAATCTGCCCCTCTTCGATGTCCCCAAGTGTCCCCAAAATCGCAGAGTCAAATTTCCCTCTCCCAAATGTTCTACAAATGTCCCAAGGTCCCCACAGAGCCAATTTCCCTCTCCTCGATGTCCCCAAAATCACACAGAGCCAATTTCCCTCTCCTCGATGTCCCAAATGTCCCCAAGGTCCCCACAGAGCCAAATTTCTCTCTCCTCGATGTCCCAAATGTCCCCAAAATCACACGGAGCCAAATTTCCCTCTCCTCGATGTCCCCAAATGTCCCGCATAGGCCAAATTTGCCCCTCCCGCTGTCCCAGGTGTCCCCAGGGTCCCACAGAACCCCAGCCCGGCCCTCAAGAATTTTCGGGAAATTCTCCCGACACGAATTCCTGCCGAGTTCGGGGAAATTTCAGGGGGCTGCGGGGGCAGGGAGGCAGGTTTGGGGTTTGGGGGGCTCGAGGGGTGTCGAGAGGCGGCTCCGGCTCCGTGTGAGCCCGGCAGGAACCCCAGCTGTCCGAGCTCTGCGGAGCCCCAGGACCCCGAGAGACCCCAAAACCCCGAGAGACCCCAAAACCCCGGAGAGCCCCAGGAACCTTGAGAGACACCAAAAATCCCGGAGAGCCCCACAAAGACCCTGAGAGACCCCAGGAAACTTGAGAGACCCTAAAAAAACCCTGAGAGCCCCCCAGGACCTCTGAGAGACCCAAAAACCCAGGAGAGATCCCCAGGACCCCGGAGAGACCCCCAAAAAAAAACCTGAGAGCCTCCAGGACCCTGAGAGCCCCCCAAGACACCTGAGAAACCCCAAAGACCCTGGGATCCCCAAAACCCCTGAGAGCCCCAGGACTTCTGAGAGTCCAGGGCCCCTAAGAGACCCCAAAGACCCTTAGGAGCCCCAAGATCCCCGAGAAGCCCAAAGACCCCTGAGAGCCCCCAAGATCCCGAAACCCCAAAGACCCCTGAGAGCCCCAAGATCCCGAGAGACCCCAGGACCCCGGAGATTCCCCCTCAAGCCCTCTGAAATCCCCTAAGACCCTGAGGCCCCAAAATCCCTAGGAGCCCCTCAAAACCCTGGGATCCCCAGGACCCCTGGGATGCCCCCAAGACCCCTGAGGAGCCCCCAAGACCCTAGAGAACCCCAAAATCACTAGGAACCCCAAAATATCCTGAGAGCCCCCCAGGACCCCTGGGATCCCCCAAAATCCCTGAGGGCCCCAAATACCCTGAGAGCCCCCCCAGGAGCCCTGAGAACCCCCAAAATCCTAGGGCCCCCAAAATCCTGAGACCCCCAAATACCCCTGGGATCCCCCCAGACCCTACGATCCCAAAATCCCTGGGAACCCCTCAAAAACCCCTGAGAGCCCCCAAAACCCCGAGAGCCCCCAGATCCCTGCGATCCCCAAAATCCCTGAGACCCCCAAATATCCTGAGAGCCCCCAAGACCCCTTGAGAGCCCCAGGACCCTGAGGCCCCTAGAATCTCTGAGAGCCCCCAGACCCTGGGGTTCCCCAAAATCCCAGGAACCCCCAAATACCCTAGGGCCCCCAAAATCCTGAGACCCCCAAAAACCCTGAGAGCCCCCCAGACCCTTGTGGCCCCAAAGCCATCACCCCCCACCTGGAAATCCCTTCCATTCGGACCCGGGGGCGGCACGAGGAGGGTGGGAGTCCCCAAATCTCCCCCACGTTAGGAGGGAAAAAAAAACCCGAGCGGTGTTGGGGAGGGGCGGCTGCGAGCCCGCCGCCATCTGGGGTCCCAGAGGCCCCCAAATCCGCGCCCGGCGCTCTCAGGGAGCTAGCCCTAAACACACCTGGGGCAGCGCCGGGGGGCTCCGGGGGGCCACTGAGTGCGCGGGGCCGGCCCAGCTGAGCCCCGCCCGGGGCAGGGGGTCCCCGGGAGGCGAGGGGTCCCCTTTCCTTCCGAGTTTTGGGTTTTTATGGGTTTCTATGAGTTTTTAAAGGGTTTTGTGAGTTTTTTCCGTCTGAGTTTTGGGGTTTTGGGGTTTTTTCTCCATTTTTATATGGGTTTTGAGAGGTTTTCCATTTTTACGTGTTTTATGTGTTTTTTATGTGTTTCTTTCCTTTTTATGTGTTTTATGTATTTTTCCCGTTTTATGTGTTTTTATGTGGTTTTTTCCCGTTTTTTTATGTGTTTTAATGCGTTTTCGGGTTTTTCCTCACCGTTTTTTATGGGTTTTTTGGGTTTTTCCCGTTTTTAGGTGTTTTTATATGTTTTTATGTGTTTTTCCCTTTTTATGTGTTTTTATATGTTTTTATGTGGTTTTCCGTTTTATGTGTTTTTATGTGTTTTTTGAGGTTTTCCCGTTTTTAGGTGTTTTTATGTGTTTTCCTCCCCGTTTTTATGGGTTTTGGGTTTTTCCCGTTTTCTATGTGTTTTTAATGTGTTTTTATGTGTTTTTTATGTGTTTTTGGGGTTTTTTTCCCCTTTTTAGAGTGTTTTCAGGTTTTCTCCCGTTTTTGGTTTTTCTTCCCGTTTTTGAGGTGTTTTATGTGTGTTTTCCGTTTTTAGGTGTTTTTATGTGTTTTGAGGGTTTCCCGTTTTTGTGTGTTTTCAGGTTTCTCCCCGTTTTTATAGGTTTTGTTTTCCCCGTTTTTATGTGTTTTTATGTGTTTTCCCGTTTTTATGTGTTTTTATGTGTTTTTTCCCGTTTGTTATGTGTTTTCGGTTTCCTCCCCCTTTTATAGGTTTTGGTTTTTCCGTTTTCATGTGTTTTGGGGTTTTCCCGTTTTTATGTGCTTTTTATGTGTTTGGGGGTTTTCCCCGTTTTTTATGTGTTTTCAGGTTTTCCTTCCGTTTTTATAGGTTTTAGGTTTTTCCGTTTTTATGTGTTTTTCCTGTTTTTCATGTGTTTTTAGGTTTTTCCGTTTTTATGTGTTTTCCTGTTTTTATGTGTTTTTGGGTTTTTCCCGTTTTTATGTGTTTTTTTACGGTTTCCCGTTTTTAAGTGTTTCTTATGTGTTTCTTATGTAGGTTTTTTGTTGTTTTCCCGTTTATATGTGTTCTTTCAGGGTTTTCCCCGGTTTTATATGGTTTTTTTATGGTTTTTTGGGTTTTTATTTCCCATTTTTATGTGGATTTAATGGATTTTTACATATTTTTTAAGGGTTTTATTCCCTTTTTCCTCCTATTTTTGGGGTTTTTCCCATTTTTTTGTATGTGTTTTTGGGTTTCACATGGTTTTTGAGGATTTATTCCCTTTTCCTCGTGTTTTGGGGAGTTTTCCCGTTTTTATGCGTTTTGGGGTTTTCTCCGTTTTTATGGGTTTTGTGTTTCCACATGGTTTTGGCGGGTTTTATTCCCTTTTCCTCTTGTTTTGGGGCTTTTCCGTTTTATGGGTTTTTGGGGTTTTTTTCTCCGTTTTTTTAATGTGTTTTGGGGTTTTTCCCCGTTTTTATAGGGTTTTTGGGGGTTTTTCCCCGTTTTTATGTGTTTTAGGGTTTTCCACATGGCTTTATTGGGGTTTATTCCCTTTTCCTCGTGTTTTTGGGGTTTTCCCGTTTTACTAATAGGTTTTGGGTTTTTTTTCCCCGTTTTATGGGTTCTTGGGGTTTTTTCTCCGTTTTTTATGTGTTTTTGGGGGTTTTCCCCGTTTTTTATGGGTTTTATGGTTTCTTTTTCTCCATTTTAATGGGTTTTTGAGGGTTTTCCCCCGTTTTATCGTTTTTGGAGTTTTTTCTTAGCTTTTTATGGGTTTTTGGGTTTTCCATGGGTTTTTTGGGGTTTACTCCCCTTTTCCTTATGTTTTGGGGTTTTTTCCGTTTTTATATGTTCTTTGGGGTTTTTTCTCCGTTTTTTTATGTGTTTTTGGGGTTTTTTCCCCCGTTTTTATGGGTTTTTTTGGAGTTTTTTCTCCGTTTCCTATAGGTTTTGGGTTTCACATGGGTTTTTGGGGGTTTTATTCCCCTTTCCTCGTGTTTTGGGGGTTTTTCCCGTTTTTATGGGTTTTTGGGGTTTTTTCTCCGTTTTTTTAATGCGTTTTTTCTCCGTTTTTAATGGGTTTTTGGGGTGTTTTCTCCGTTTTTATGTGTTTTTTGGGTTTTTTTCCTCCGTTTTTTATGTGTTTTTTGGGTTTTTCACATTTTTGGGGGGTGTTTATTCCCCTTTTTCACCTTTTTTGGGTTTTATTCCCCTTTTCACTCGTTTTTGGGGTTTTCCCCGTTTTGTGTTTTTTGGGGTTTTTCCCGTTTTTATGTTGTTTTTTTTTTTGCATGTTTTGTTGGGTTTTATTCCCCTTTTCTCGTGTTTTTGGAGTTTTCCCCCGTTTTACAAATGTTTTTGGGGGTTTATTCCCCTTTCCTCATGTTTTCAGGGTTTTGCTTTGCAAGTCTTTTTCTTTTTTTCCGTGGGTTTTGGGGTTTTTCCCCTGTTTTCGGGGTTTTACCCGTGGTTTTGAGCGTTTCCCCCACACTTTTCCCGTTTTCCTCGTAATTTTTTTTTAAATTTCCCCGTTTTCCCCCGTTTTTGCCGTTTTTTCCTCGTGTTTCTCACATTTTCCTCCTGCGTTTTTGGGTGTTTTCCCGTTTTCCTCGTGAAATTTGGGGATTTCCCCGTTTTCACATGATTTTGGGGGATTTTCCCGTGTTTTTTTTTTTGTTTTTACCCATGGTTATATTTTGATTTTCCCTCGTGATTTTCCAGTTTTCTCGTGTGAATTTGGGGATTTTCCCCATTTTCACATGATTTTGTGGGATTTTTCCCGTAGTTTTTTTTGTTTGCTTTTACCCATGGTTATTTTCTGGTTTTTTCCCCCGTGATTTTCCCGTTTTCCTCGTGATTTTTTTTTTTTTGGGTTTTCCCCGTTTTTCACTTTTTCCCTGTGTTTTAGGATTTCTCATTTTGGGTTTTCCATTTCTTCTTGGTTTATCCCCGTATTTCTCGGGAGTTTTTTTCCCCGCGTTTCTCCCATTTTTCCGTGTTATTTCGGGTTTTTACCCGTGGGTTTTTGGGTTTACCGGTGTTTTGGGGGTTTATCCCTGTGGTTTCGGCGTTTTCCCCGTACTTCTCCCATTTTCCCCGTGGTTTCTAGGGTTTTTATCCGTGATTTGAGGTTTTTCCCCCGTGTCTCCACGTTTTCCTCGTATTTTAGAGGCGTTTTCTCATTTTCACCTTGTTTTTTAAGGGCTTTCCCGTGTTTTGGGGGTTTTTCCGCCTGTTTTTCCCCATGGGGTTTTTGTTTTTTTTTGTTTTGTTTTTTTTTGAGTTTTTCCCCGTTTCTCCCGTTTTCCCATGTGTTTTTGTTTTTTTTTATTTTATTTTTTATTTTCCAGTCCCCTCGTGTTTTTAAAGGGTTATTCCTATGAAGATGAGATGAAGATGAAGATGAAGATGAAGATGAAGATGAAGATGAAGATGGGGATGAGGATGAGGATGAGGATGAAGATGAGAATTTTTACTGCCTGGGAGAACGGCATCTCCAGCTGGATCCAACCCTGGGCGATCCAAAAAATCCCAAAAATGGAATTCCATTTGCAGGCGCCGGGGCGTTGCTACCC
>JAKWBO010001285.1:0-16091 GCA_034336685.1 Luscinia luscinia
CTCCTCATTCCCAGGCTTTTCCTGAAATTTCCCTTCTGTATTCTCAAGCTTTTCCCGGATTCCCTCCCTCATTCCCAACCTCCTGGAATACGCTTCCCGCATTCCTGAGCTTTTCCTGGGATTCCCTCCTTTCATTCCCGACTTTTCCTGGGATTCCCTTTCTATATTCCGACCTTTTCTTTCAGAATTCCCTCCCCACATTCCCAACATTTCCTGGATTCCCTCCTCTCATTCCCAACTTTTCTCTGGATTCTGTCCCCACATTCCCAGGATTCCCTCCCACATTCCCAACTTTTCCTGGGATTCCCCGCCCTCATTCCTGGCTTTTCCGGATTCCTCCCCACATTCCCAACTTTTTCCCAGAATTCGTGCCCTCATTCCCAACTTTTCCCAGAATTCCGTGCCCTCATTCCCAACTTGTTTCCTGGAATTCCCTCATTCCTGGGATTCCCTCCCTTCATTCCTGACTTTTCCGGGATTCCCTCCTTCATTCCTGACTTTTCCCAGGATTCACTCCCATCATTCCCAACTTCTCCTGGGATTCTCTCCTTCATTCCTGACTTTTCCCAGGATTCCCTGCACTCATTCCCAACATTTCAGTGGATTCTGTTTCCCCAGTCCTGTCTTTTCCGGGATTCCCTGGCCTCATTCCGGCTTTTTCCTGGAATTCCCTTTCTGCATTCCAAATTTTTCCTGGGATTCTCTTCCTTCATTCCCAACTTTTCCCAGGATTCCCTCCTTTCATTCCCGGCTTTTCCGAGTTCCTGCCCTCATTCCCAGCTTTTCCCAGAGATTCCCTTTCCCCATTCCGGCTTTTCCTGGGATTCCCTTTCCCCATTCCCGGCTTTTCCTGGGATTCCTCACCCTCATTCCCAACTTTTCCCAGGATACCCTCCTTTCATTCCCGGCTTTTCCCAGGATTCCCTGCATTCATTCCCAACTTTCCCGGGATTCCCTCCTTTCATTCCCAGCTTTCCCGGGATTCAACCCTCATTCCCGGCTTTTCCCAGGATTCCCCATCCCTCATTCTGGCTTTTCCTGGAATTCCTGCATCTCATTCCCGACTTTTCCTGGGATTCCCTTTCCCCATTCCGAGCTTTTCCTGGAATTCCCTTTTCCCCATTCCACGCTTTTCCCGGGATTCCCGCCCCTCATTCCGGCTTTTCGGGATTCCCTGCCTGTATTCCCAACTTTTCCCAGAGTTCCCTTTCCCACATTCCTGACTTTTCCTGGGATTCCCTTTCCCCATTCCCAGCTTTTCCTGGAATTCCCTTTCCCCATTCCCGGCTTTTGCTGGGATTCCCTCCCCTCATTCCCGACTTTTCCCGGGATTCCCCACCCTCATTCCCAGCTTTTCCTGGAATTCCTCGCCCTCATTCCCAACTTTTCCCGGGATTCCCTCCCTTCATTCCCAACTTTTCCCAGAATTCCCTTTCCCACATTCCTGACTTTTCCCAGAATTCCCTTTCCCTCATTCCCAACTTTTCCTGGGATTCCCCGCCCTCATTCCCAGCTGTTCCCGGGATTCCCTTTCCCCATTCCCGGCTTCTCCCGGGATTCCCTTTCCCCATTCCCGGCTGTTCCCGGCATTCCCTTTCCCCATTCCCGGCTTTTCCCGGCATTCCCTTTCCCCATTCCCGGCTTTTCCCAGGATTCCCTTTCCCCATTCCCAGCTGTTCCCGGGATTCCCACCCTGATTCCCTCATTCCCGCAGGACGCGGGCCAGCGGCAGCTGGGGGCGCTGCAGTGCGGCTCCTGCGGGATGCTCTACGCTCCCGGCATTCCCGAGGATCGGCTCCAGCACCTCCAGCACCACCGGAGACTCCGCCAGGGGCTCAGATACCTGGTGAGCCTGGCATGGGCCGGGAATGGGTTTGGAATTCTGGGAATGGGGCTGGGAATTCTGGGAGTGCTGGCAGTGGTTGGAGTCCATAGATTCCCGAGGTTTTTCCAGGCAGAAAACTCCCAGATTCCCAATCCAGCCTGGATTTGGTATCCAGAGGGAACTGGGACCATTCCAGCCCTGGCTGTGCTTTCCAGGAATGGCTGGGATTGATCCCATTCCCAAAATCCATAGCATTTCCTGTTCCAGCAGCTTCTGGAATCCTGGGATCCCCCAATCCTGGAATCCTGGGATCCTCAAATCCCAGAATCTCGTGATCCTCCAGTCCCAGGATCCTGGGATTCCCTAGTTCTGGAATTCTGGGCTCCTCCCATCTTGGGATCATCTAATTCCAGAATCCCAAGATCCTCCAATCTCGGAATTCCTGAATCCGTCAAACTTTGAATCTTCAAATCCTGGGATCTCCCCAGTCCCAGATTCCTGGGATCTCCCAGTCCTGGAATCCCAGAATCCTGGGATCCCTCAAACCTGGAATCCCCAAATCCCAGGATCCCCCAATCCTGGGATCCCCCAGTCCTGAGGGGTTGTTGGGATTTTCCGGCAGGGCTGGAAGAAGGAGCGCGTGGTGGCGGAATTCTGGGATGGCAAAATCGTCCTGATCCTGCCCGGGGATCCCAAATACGCCATCAGGAAGGTACTGGAATTCCTTGGGATTGCCTTTGGGAATGGGAGCTGATCCCCAAATCCCAATGGGAGCTGATCCCTGAATCCCAAATCCCAGCACGATCTGATCCCTGATTCCCATCCCACCCCAATCCCATAATCCTGATTCTCTATGCAAACAGGGATTTGTTTTTGGGAATTAATCCCGTTTTCCTGGGAATTCCTGGTTTCAATCTCATTTTTCCTGGAAATTCCTGGCGCCCATCCCAATTTTCCCAGGAATTCCCATCACAGTTTCCCAGGAATTCCCTGTTCCCATTTTCCCTGGGTATCCCCATCCTGTTCTCCCAGGAATTCCTGGTGCCCCTCCCATTTTTCCCGGGAATTCCTATGTCAGTTTCCAGACCCTATCCTGGTTTTCCTGGGAATTCCTGTGAATCCCATCCAGGTGTTCCCATGATCCCCATCCTGGTGTTTCTGTGATCCCCCGTCCCATTTTTCCTGGGAATTCTCGTGATCCCCTTCCTGGCTGTTCTTATGAATCCCCATCCCATTTTCCGGGGAATTCCCAGTGCCAATCCCATTTTTCCTGGGAATTCCCCATCCCGCTTCCCCAGGAATTCCCGTGATCCCCATCCCGTTTTCCCCTGGAATTCCGTTATCCCCATCCCGTTTTCCCTGGAATTCCCGTGATCCCCATCCCCTTTTTCCCGGGAATTCCGTGATCCCCATCCCGTTTTCCCCCGGGAATTCCTGTGATCCCCATCCCATTTCCCCAGGAATTTCTGTAGATCCCTATCCTGTTTTCCCCTGGAATTTGCATGATCCCCATCCCCTTTTTCCCGGGAATTCCCGTGATCCCCATCCCGTTTTCCCGGGAATTCCGTGATCCCCATCCCCTTTCTCCGGGAATTCCCATGATCCCCATCCCATTTTTCCCAGGAATTCCCGTGATCCCCATCCTGTTTTCCCCTGGAATTCCCATGATTCCCATCCTGTTTTCCCCTGGAATTCCCATGATTCCCATCCCGTTTTCCCCAGGAATTCCCGTTACCCCATCCTGTTTTCCCCTGGAATTCCCATGATCCCCATCCCGTTTTCCCCGGGAATTCCCGTTACCCCATCCCGTTTTCCCCAGGAATTTCTGTGATCCCCATCCCATTTCCCCAGGAATTCCCGTTATCCCATCCCGTTTCCCCTGGAATTCCCATGATCCCCATCCCGTATTTCTGGGGAATTCCCATGATCCCCATCCCGTTTTTCCCTGGAATTCCCGTTATCCCTATCCTGTTTTCCCCAGAATTCCCGTGATCCCCACCCCCGTTTTCTCCCCGGAATTCCGTTTTCCCAGCCCGTGTTCCCGCTGTTCCCGCAGGCGCAGGAGGTTCTGGCTCTGGTGGATTCCGAGCTGGGGTTCCCCACGCTGGGGGCCCCGCGCTGCCCGGAGCCATCCCAGAATAACTCCCGGCAGAATTCCCGGATTTTCCCGGAGCAATCCCACGTTTACCTGTTCGTCAGCCCCGGGAACGGCGTCCTCGGCTGCCTGGTGGCGCAGGGCATCAGCCAGGTCAGGCTAATGGGGGGTTAATGAATTAATTAGTGACTAATCAGGGGGTAATTAGCGACTGATCAATGGTTAATGACTGATTAATTAATTAGTGATTGATTATTGATTAAATACTAATCAATTAGTAATTGATGATTAATCACTGATTAGGCAGTCATTGATTAATGACTATTTAGTGATTAATTAAATAATGATTGATTAGTGACAAATTAATGAATTATTGACTCATGATTGGTTAATGATTAACTAATGGTTAGTGATTATCCAATGATTAAATAATTTCTAGTTAGTGACTAATTGGTGATTAGTGATTGACTAATGGCTGATTACTGATTGATTAGTGGTTATTCAGTGGTTAGTGCTTCAGTAATGATTAATAAGTGCTTTATCAGTGATTATTTAGTGTCTAATTACAAATTAGTGATTAGCAATTAATTAGCAATTAATTAGTGATTAACTGACTTATTTGTGATTAATTAGTTATTTTGTGATTAATTAGCAATTAATTAGTGGTTAGGGGGCGGCTGGGATGTTCCCCTGGAGCCGGGAATGGGGGAGGATTCCAGGGAAAGGGGATCTGGGAAGGAATTCCCAGAGAATCCCGGGATCCCCAATCCCTGCACCTGTGCCCTGTTCCCATCCCATTCCCATTCCCGTTTCCTGGATCTGTGCTTCATTCCCAGTTCCCATTCCCACTTCCTGGCCCCATTCCCAACTCCCAGCCCCATTCCCAATTCCCATTCCCAGTTTTCCATTCCTGGTTCCCTATTCCTAGTTCCCATTCTCAGTTCCCATTCCCAATTTCCCATCCCCATTCCCAGTTTTCCATTCCCATTCCTCGTTCCCTTTCTCCATTCTCAGTTCCCATTCCCCGTTCTTGGTTCCCATTCCCTGTTTCCAGTTCCCAATTTCCAGTTTCCAGCTCCTATTCCCAATTTTCCATCTCCATTCCCATTCCCCGTGCTCAGCTTCCATTCCCAGTTTGCAGTTCCCAATTTCCATTTCCTATTCCCGGTTCCCATTCCCCGTGCTCAGTTCCCATTCCCAGTTTCCCATCCTTGTTCCTGGTTCCCATTCCCCATTCTCAGTTCCCATTCCCAATTTCCCATTCCCATTCCCTGTCTCAGTTCCTTTTCCCAGTTTTCTATCCCCATTCCCAGTTTTCTATCCCCTTTCTCGGTTCCGAATCCCCATTCCCAGTGTCAATTCCCAGTGTCCCATTCCCGATTCCCATCTCCATTCCCAGTTTGCAGATCCCGGTTCCCATTCCCAATTTCCCGTTCACCATTCTCAGTTCCCATTCCCAATTTCCTATCTCCATTCCTGGTTTTCATTCCCCATTTGCAGATCCCAGTTCCCATTCCCAATTTTCCATTCACCATTCCCAGTGTCCCATTCCCAATTTCCCATCTCCATTTTCAGTTTTCATTCCGGGTTCGCATTCCCCATTCCCAGTTCCCATTCCCAATTTCCCATCTGCATTCCCGGTTTTCATTCCCCGTTTCCAGTTCCCAGTTCCCCATCCCCATTTCCATTCCCCATTCCCAGTTTCCCATCACTGTTCCCAGTTTTCACTCCTCATTTCCAGATCCCAGTTCCTATTCCCAGTTTCCCATCCCCGTTCCCATCCCCATTCCCAGTTTCCCATCCCAGTTCCCACTTTCCCATTCCCATTTTTCCATTCCCAGTTCCCATTCCCAGTTTCCCATCCCTGTATCCCATTCCCCGTTCCCAGTTTTCACTCCCCGTTCCCAGTTTTCACTCCCCGTTCCCAGTTTTCATTCCCCGTTCCCGGTTCCCATTCCCTGTTCCTAGTTCCCATTCCCAGTTTCCCATCCCAGTTCCCACTTTCCCAGTTCCGTTCCCAGTTTTCATTCCTCGTTCCCGGTTCCCATTCCCAGTTCCCCATTCCCAGTTCCCCATTCCCAGTTCCCCATTCCCAGTTCCCCATTCCCAGTTCCCCATTCCCAGTTTACCATCCCCGTTCCCAGTTCCCCATTCCCAGTTCCCCTTCCCAGTTTGCCATCCCGTTCCTAGTTCCCCGTTCCTAGTTCCTGTTCCCATTCCCAGTTTCCGTTCCCAGTTTCCGTTCCCAGTTTCCCATTCCCAGTTCCGTCCCCGTTCCCAGTCCCCGTTCCCAGTCCCCCATTGCCAGTTTGCCATCCCGTTCCCCATTACCAGTTCCCATTCCCCATTCCCAGTTCCCCATTCCCAGTTTGCCATCCCCGTTCCCAGTCCCCATTCCCAGTTCCCCATCCCGTTCCCAGTCCCCATTCCCAGTTTGCCATCCCGTTCCCCATTCCCGTTCCCAGTCCCCATTCCCAGTTTGCCATCCCGTTCCCAGTCCCCATTCCCAGTTTGCCATCCCGTTCCCAGTCCCCATTCCCAGTTTGCCATCCCCGTTCCCATTCCCAGTTCCCCGTTCCCAGTCCTCATTCCCAGTTTCCCGTTCCCAGTCCCCATTCCCAGTTTGCCATCCCGTTCCGCAGGCGTTCCGGGTGCTGCCGGAGCCGGGCGCGGCGCCGCTCCCGGCTGCCGGGAGGGCTCCGGGCGCAGCCGCTCCCCGGCGCTGCGGGAGGGGGCCTGGCGCTACTCGCTGGAGCCAGGCCCGCCGCCTGCGGCATCAGCCGCCTCTGGGTGCTGGGCGCGCGCCGGCGCTCGCGGCATCGCCCGCCGCCTGCTGGACGCGCTCCGGTGGGCACCGGGGGACCGAGGGAACCGGGAGCTGGGAGGAAAGGGAGGGATGGGTGGAGTGTGGGAAAGGGGAGCTGGGGAGGGAAGCCGAGATTCTGGGAGGGATGGATGGGGAGATTCTGGGAGGGATGGACCGAGAAACCGGGATTCTGGGAGGGATGGGTGTGGGAAAGGGGGATCTGGGGAGGAAACCTGAATTCTGGGAGGGATGGGTGTGGAAACTGGGAATTGGGAGGAGAAGCTTGAATTCTGGGAGGGATGGATGTGGGAAACTGGGATTTGAGGAGGGGAAGCTGGATTCTGGGAGGATGGGTGTGGGAAAGGGGAGCTGGGGAGGGATGGATGGCGGAAAACTGGGAGTTGGGAGGAAAACGTGGATTCTGGAAGGGATGGGCATGGAAAAGTGGGGAATTGGGGAGGAAAACTGGGATTCAGGGAGGAATGGACATGGGAAAAGGGATCTGAGGAGGGAAAGATGGATTCTGGGAGGGGATGGGCGTGGGAAACTGGGAGTGCAGGGAAGGAAAGGTGGATTCAGGGAGAGATGGATGTGGGAAGAGGGATCTGGGTAGGAAAACCTGGATTCTGGGAGGGGATGGATGGGGAAACTGAGAGTTGGGGAGGAAACCGGGATTCTGGGAGGGATGGATGGGGAAAGAGGGAGCTGGGGAGGAAAGCTGGATTCTGGGAGGGATGGATGGGAAACTAGGAATTGGGGAGGGAAACCGGGATTCTGGGAGGGATGGATGGGGGAAAGGGGAGCTGGGGAGGAAGCTGGATTCTGGGAGGGATGGACGTGGGAAACTGGGATTTGGGGAGAGAGATGGACGGGGAAACTGGGAATTGTGGAGGAAACTTGGATTCTGGGAGGGGTGGATGTGGAAACTGGGAACTGGGGAGGAAAACCTGGATTCTGGGGAGGGGATGGATGGGGGGGGGAAAGAGGAGGCTGGGGACAGGAAACCTGGATTCTGGGAGTGATGGGTGTGGGAAAGGGGATCTGGGGAGGAAAACCTGGATTCTGGGAGGGATGGATGTTCCCAATCCCATTTTTCCCGGGGCTGGCCACAGCAGCATCTGTGTCCCCAATCCCATTTTTCCCATTGATGGGCACAGCAGGATCTGTGTCCCCAATCCCATTTTCTTGTTGCTGGGCACAGCAGTATCTGTGTCCCCAATCCCATTTTTCCCAGGGCTGGGCACAGCAGGATCTGTGTCCCCAATCCCATTTTTCCGTTGCTGGGCACAGCAGGATCTGTGTCCCCAATCCCATTTTTCCCGTTGCTGGGCACAGCAGGATCTGTGTCCCCAATCCCATTTTTCCAATTGATCAGCACAGCAGGATCTGTGTCCCCAATCCCATTTTTCCCGGGGATGGGCACAGCAGGATCTGTGTTCCCAATCCCATTTTCCAATTGATCAGCATAGCAGGATCTGTGTTCCCAATCCCATTTTTCCAATTGGTCAGCTGGCAGGATCTGTGTCCCCAATCCCATTTTTCCGGGGCTGGGCACAGCAGGATCTGTGTTTCCAATCCCATTTTCCCATTGATCAGCACAGCAGGATCTATGTCCCCAATCCATTTTTTTTTCCTTTGAAGGGGGCACAGCGGGATCTGTGTCCCCAATCCCATTTTTCCCATTGAAGGGCACAGCAGGATCTGTGTCCCCAATCCCATTTTTCCGTTGCTGGGCACAGCAGGATCTGTGTCCCCAATCCCATTTTCCCGGGGCTGGGCACAGCAGGATCTGTGTCCCCAATCCCATTTTCCCATTGATGGGCACTGCCAGATCTATGTCCCCAATCCCATTTTTCCCATTGAAGGGCACTGCCAGGATCTATGTCCCCAATCCCATTTTTCCCGTTGCTGGGCACAGCAGGATCTGTGTCCCCAATCCCATTTTTCCGTTGATGAGCCCAGCAGGATCTGTGTCCCCAGTCCCATTTTTCCCGGGGCTGGGCACAGCAGGATCTGTGTCCCCAATCCCATTTTTCCCATTGCTGGGCACAGCAGGATCTGTGTCCCCAATCCCATTTTTCCCATTGCTGGGCACAGCAGGATCTGTGTCCCCAATCCCATTTTTCCCATTGCTGGGCACAGCAGGATCTGTGTCCCCAATCCCATTTTTCCCGTTGATGAGCCCAGCAGGATCTGTGTCCCCAATCCCATTTTTCCGGGGCTGGGCACAGCAGGAACTGTGTCCCCAATCCCATTTTTCCCATTGATGAGCACAGCAGGATCTGTGTCCCCAATCCCATTTTTCCCGGGGCTGGGCACAGCAGGATCTGTGTTCCCAGTCCCATTTTTCCCGTTCTCCCGCCGCTTCCCTCTCCAGGCGCACGTTTGTGTTCGGGCCGTGCTCAGTTCCGCTGGATTTGGCCTTTTCCGACCCCACTCCCGACGGGAGAGGCTCGCCGCCCGCTACTGCGGCCGCTAGACTTCCTGGTCTACAACCTGCTGCACGGGCACTCGGGGTCCCTGAGCCCAGCCTGAGCTCCTCAGGGGCTGGGAAAGCTGGGATTGATCCAGCAGGGTCCTGCTGCGAGCCCAAGGAAATCTGAGCTCCCATGGGAATCCTTCCCTGAATCCCTGAATCCCTTCCCTAAATCCCTGAATCTCTTCCTAAATCTCTGAATCCCTTCCTAAACCCCTTCCCTCCACTAAACCCCTTCCCTCCACTAAACCCCTTCCCTCCACTAAACCCCTTCCCTTCCCTTCCCTTCCTTCCCTTCCCTTCCCTTCCTTCCCTTCCCTTCCCTTCCCTTCCTTCCCTTCCCTTCCCCTTCCTTCCCTTCCTTCCCTTCCCTTCCCTTCCCTTCCCTTCCCTTCCCTTCCCTTCCCTTCCCTTCCCTTCCTTCCCTTCCCTTCCCTTCCTTCCCCTTCCCTTCCCTTCCCCTTCCCTTCCCTTCCCTTCCCTTCCCTTCCCTTCCCTTCCCTTCCCTGAAACTTCCCTGAAACTTCCCTGAAACTTCCCTGAAACTTCCCTGAAACTTCCCTTCCTGAAACTTCCCTGAAACTTCCCTGAAACTTCCCTGAAACTTCCCTGAAACTTCCCTTCCCTGAAACTTCCTGAAACTTCCCTGAAACTTCCTTCCCTTCCCCTGAAACTTCCCTTCCCGAAACTTCCCTTCCCTTCCCTGAAACTTCCCTTCCCTGAAACTTCCCTTCCCTTCCCTGAAACTTCCCTGAAACTTCCCTGAAACTTCCCTGAAACTTCCCTGAAACTTCCCTTCCCTATCCCTTCCCTATCCCTTCCCTTCTTCCCTAAATCCCTTCCCTTCCCTAAATCCCTCCCCTCCCCTGAAACTTCCCTGAAACTTCCCTTCCCTTCTTTGGGAATCCTTCCCTCCCGTGGGAATTCTTTCCTAAATAATTTCCCTTCCAAAGCCTTCATTCTCTTTGGAATCCTTCCCTTCCCTTGGGAATCTTTCATTCCCTTCCTTTCTTTGGGAATTTTTCTCTTCCCTCAGGAATCCTGAACTCCCACAGGAATTCCCCATTCCCTTGGGAATTCTTCCCTTCCAAATCCCTCATTCCCTCTGGAATCTTTCTCTTGGGAATCCTTCATTCTCTTTGGAATCCTTCCCTTCCCTTGGGAATCTTTCATTCCCTTCCCTCCCTTGGGAATTTTTCAGTTCTCTTGGGAATCCTTCTTTTCCTGGAATCCTGCCCTTCCTTGGGAATCCTGAACTCCCACAGGAATTCCCCATTCCCTTGGGAATCCTTCCCTAAATCCCTCATTCCCTTGGGAATGTCCCTCTGGAATCCCTCCCCGCTCACTTCCTGCACAGTTGCTGCGTTTCACTGGAAATCCCGGAATTCTGCCAGGATTCCCCCGGAATTCCTTGGTTTTCCTGGGTGGTTTTTTGGGATTTAAGTTAATTGGGGGTCAGGGGTTTGTTAATGGAACTTTATTGTTTTGGTTTTTTTCCTTTGTTCCTTGGAATTGTGCTGGGAATTCTTCCCAGGGGTTTTCCCGCTGGATTTGCACCTGAGCCTCCCGGGCCCTCCCAGGCAGGAAATTCCAGGGGTTGTGGAAATATTCCAATGTTTTCTATGATATTCCATAAATTTATCACAATATCCCAAGGTTTTGTGCAAATACTCCAAGGTTTTCTGATGCTATTCCATAAATTTATGACAATATTCCAAGGTTTTCTGGTATTTCCGTGTTTTTTGGAAATATTCCAAGGTTTTCTGACAAGATTCCAAGGTTTTCTCATTATATTCCCTGAATTCATGATGTTCCAGGGTTTTGTGATGATATTCCATGGTTTTATGAGGATATTCCAAGGTTTTATGGAAATATTCCAGGGTCTTTTGAGGAAATTCTCCCTTCAGAGCACCCAAATCCCATCCAAGCCCCCATCCCCTTGGAAAAGCCAAATCCCCAAAAAAAAAAAAAATCCATCAATGCCAGAGAGAGGAACAAATCCATTTATTGGGAACATTCCTGAGGGAAAACTTGGGAAAATCCAACTCTAAAAAGAAGGAAATTCCAAACAAAAAGAAATGGAAATTGCAACTCAAAAAGGGGGAAAATCCAATCCAAACTTGGGAAATTCCAGCCCAAAAAAGAAGGAAAACCCAATCCCAAAACTGGGAGAATCCCACTTGAAAAAAGTGGGAAATTCCAACCAAAAAGAAATGCAAATTCCAGCTCCAAAGAGAGGAAATCCAACCTGAAAATTGGGAAAAACAGGGAAAATCCAGCTCAAACAAGGAGGGAAGATTGAATGCAAGGAGAGGGAAAATCCAATGGGAAAACTCAGGAAGTTTCAGTCCAAAAAAGAAGGAAAATCCAACTCGAAAATAAAGGAAAAAACTGACCTAGAAAAGGGAAAATCCAGCAGAAAACTTGGGAAACCCCAAACCCTGGAGGGAAAAGCCAACCCTAAAAAATAGGGAAGATCCAATTTAAAATAAGGAAAATGCAACCCAGAAAAGAGGGAAAATTCAATCCCAAACCTGGGAGAATTCAACCTGAAAACCTGGGAAAATTCCACTGGAAAAAGAGGGAAATTCCAACTCCAAAATGAAGGAAATCCCAACTCCAGAGATCGAAAATCTGACCCAAACATGGGAAATTCCAGCCCAAAAAAGAGGGAAAATCCAACCCCAAACTTGGGGCACTCTGACCTAAGAAACTTGGGGAAATCCAACCCAAGAGCCAAGGAATGGGATGGACACAATTCCAGCCATTCCACAGAACCGGGAATGGCTCCTCCCCATCCTGGAGCCACGTCCTGCTGGAAATTTGGGAATGTCGGGGCCGGGGATGCAGGAATGTCATGGCTCCAGAAATCCGGGAATGCCAGGGCTCCAGAATTTTTAGAGCTCTGGAATTCCAGGAATGCTCAGGGCTCCAGAATTCCAGGAATGCACATGGCTCCAGAATTCCAGGAGTGCTCAGGACTCCAGAATTCCAGGAGTGCCCAGGACTCTGGAAATCTAACAATAGTCAGATCTGTAGGAATTCCGGAAATCCCAGGGCTCCAGAATTCCAGGAATGCTCATGGCTCTGGAATTCCAGGAATGCTCAGGGCTCTGGAAATCCAGGAACGCTCATGGCTCCGGAATTCCAGGAATGCTCATGGCTCCGGAATTCCAGGAATGCTCAGGGCTGCAGGAATTCCAGGAACGCTCATGGCTCCAGAATTCCAGGAATGCCTGGGTTCTGGAATTCCAGGAATGCTCATGGCTCCAGAATTCCAGGAATGCTCAGGGCTGCAGGAATTCCAGGAACGCTCAGGGCTCCAGAATTCCAGGAATGCTCAGGGCTCCAGAATTCCAGGAATGCTCAGGGCTGCAGGAATTCCAGGAATGCTCATGGCTCTGGAATTCCAGGAGCGCTCAGGGCTCCAGAATTCCGGAATGCTCAAGGCTGCAGGAATTCCAGGAACGCTCATTCCTCCGAAATCGGGAATGCTCATGGCTGCATGAATTCTGGGAATGCTCATGGCTCCAGAATTCCAGGAACGCTCATGGCTCCAGAATTCCAGGAATATTCAGGGCTGCAGGAATTCCAGGAATGCTCATGGCTGCATGAATTCTGGGAATGCTCATGGCTCCAGAATTCCAGGAAGGCTCATGGCTCTGGAATTCGGGAATGCTCAGGGCTCCAGAATTCCAGGAATGCCTGGGTTCTGGAATTCCAGGAATGCTCATGGCTCTGCAATTCCAGGAGCGCTCAGGGCTCCAGAATTCCAGGAATGCTCAGGGCTGCAGGAATTCCAGGAATGCTCATGGCTCTGGAATTCCAGGAACGCTCATTCCTCCGGAAATCCGGGAATGCTCATGGCTGCATGAATTCTGGGAATGCTCATGGCTCCGGAATTCCAGGAAGGCTCATGGCTGCGTGTCTCCCTCCAGCGCCTGCACGATGCGCGGCCGCCGGGCGCTGCCGGCTCCCGGGCCGTGCAGGCCCCGAACAATTCCCCGCACGGACTCCAGGGACGGATCCAGCGCCTCCGGGGCAGCGCCGACGCGTGCCCAGCGCCGCGTAGTAGGACTCCTCGTCGAAGGATTCCTCGGAAAGCGAATCCTCTGGAATTCAGAGAGGAGTGCGGCCGTCAGCAGCGAGCCTCGGTATTGCCGGGATTCCAGCCCGGCCAGGAATTCCTTCCCAAGATCCCCTTTCCCAGTGGGAGCCATTCCTGGCTCCTGCCCCTCAGCCCTTTCCCAAATCCCAGCTCTCCTTTCCCTCTGCAAAGGCTCCGAGGATTCCCTGGATCCTGCCCTGATCCAGCTGCACATTCCCCAGCCTGGCATTGGATCCAGCCCCATCCCAACTCCTCTCCAGGAAGGAATTTTAGGGATCCAGGGGGCTTCACTGGGAATTCGGGACTCCAGGAAGGGTCTCCCTCCCTTTTCCCTTCCCAACTTCCATAAAAATCCTCGGGATGGATCCTGAGTGTCCTGGATCCCAGAATCCTGGAATGGTTTGGATGGGATTTGTGGATCTTCCATCCTATCCCATTCCAATCCCACCATCCCAGGCTGCTCCAACCTTTCCTTGGACACTGCCAGGGATTCTCTGGGAATTCCAGCCCAGCCAGGAATTCCTTCCCCAGATCCCAGCCCAAGCTCCCCTTTCCCAGTGGGAATCCCATTCCCTGTGTCCCACGCCTTTTCCCAGGTCCCCCAGCTCTGGGCATTCCGGGCGGGCATTCCCGACCTTCGGAGCCGCTCTCGGGCAGGGGCAGGTGCGGGATGTTCAGCGCCAGCATCTCCACAGGGTGAGGCCGAAGGGAAAATGTCGGATCTGTCCGAGATGATCCCGTCTGGATCCAGCGCCTCGGGCGGCTTCCAGGGCTCCGTGCCCACGTAGCACAGCTCGGGATCGCTCACTGCACGGGAACGGGAACGGGGTCAGAGACTGGGAACGGGAACGGGGTCAGAGATTGGGAACGGGATGTGGGAACGGGGACAGAGATTGAGATTGGATTGGGAATGGGATCCTGCATTGAGAATGGGATTAGATTGGATTGGGAATGGGATTGGATTGGGAATGGGAATGGGATTGGATTGGATTGGAAATGGGATTGGGTTGGGAATGGGATCCTGCATTGAGAATGGGATTGGATTGGATTGGGAATGGAATCCTGCATTGAGAATGGGATTTCACTGGATTGGGAATGGGATCCTGCATTGAGAATGGGATTAGATTGGATTGGGAATGGGATCCCGCATTGGAAATGGGATTGGGTTGGGAATGGGATCCTGCATTGGGAACGGGATTGGATTGGACTGGGAAGGGGATCCCACATTGAAAATGGGATTGGATTGCATTGGGAATGGGATTGGGATGGATTGGGAATGGGATCCCGCATTGGGAATGGGATTGAGATCAGAGATTAGGAATGGGGTCAGGAATTGAGAATGGGATTCTGCAATGGGAATGGAATTGAATTGGGAATGGGATCAGAGATTGGGAATGGGATTGGATTGGGAACAGGATTGGATTGGGAATGGAATCTGAGATTGGGAATAGGATCCCACATTGGGAATGGGATTCCATTGGGAATGGAATCCAAGATTGGGAATGAGATTGGGATTGGAAATGGGATCCCAGATTGGATTGGATTGGATTGGGAATGGGGTCCCAAATTGGGAATGGCATTTGGATTGGATTGGGAATGGGATTGGATTGGGAATGGGGTCCTGGATTGAGAATGGGATTGCCGATTGGATTGGGAATGAGAATGAGATTCTGGATTGGGAACAGGATCCCAGATTGTGGATTAGGGATGGGATTGGATTGGACTGGGAACAGGATCTCAGATTGGGAACAGGATTGGAATGGGATCCCAGATTGGGATTGTGAGCTGGATTGGAAATGGGATCCTGGTTTGGGATTGGGATCCCAGATTAGGAATGGGATCCCAGGAAAAGCCGCATTCCCATCCAGAGGCCAGGGAGATCCCCTGTCCCAGAGGAATTCCAGACTCTTAGATGGATTCCCAAGCCCTGGAGATCCTTGGTGGAATTCCAGAGCCCTCCCTCTGGATTGCCATTCCAGAGGAATTCCAGAGCCCTGTGGATCCCTCCAGATTCCTGGAGCATTCAGCTCCAAAATTCCCAATAAAACTGACCTGTTCCCACACTCCTCCAGAACATTTCAGTGCCTCCACATTCCCAATAAATCCTGATCCATTCCCATCTTCTCCCTTCTGCCCCAGGAGATTCCAGAGCCTCTAACTGAATATTCCCAATAAAATTGATCCATTTCCACCCTCTCCAGGAGATTCCAGTGCCTCCAATTCCCAAAAAATGGATCCTTTCCCACCCTCTGGCTCCACATTCCCAATAAATCCTGATCCATTCCCAAACTCTCCAGGAGATTCCAGAGCCTCCAGCTCTACATTCCCAATAAAACTGACTTGTTCCCATCCTCTGACTCCACATTCCCAATAAAACTGACCCATTCCCACCCTTCCCAGGACATTCCAGTGCTTCCAGCTCCAGATTCCCACGAAATCCTGATCCACTCCCAAACTCTCCAGGAGATTCCAGAGTCTCCAGCTCCAGATTCCCAAATAAAATGGATCCATTCCCACCCCTCTGGCTCCAGATTCCAAATAAAACCTGGCCAATTCCCAAACTCACCAGGAGATTCCAGTGCCTCCAGCTCCACATTCCCAATAAAACTGACCTGTTCTCCATATTCCTCCAGGAGATTCCAATGCCTCCAACTCCCAATAAAACTGACGCCATCCCCACGTTCTGCCAGGAGAGATTCCAGAGCTTCCAGCTGAATATTCCCAGTAAAATGGATCCATTCCACCCCTGGCTCCAGATTCCCAATAAATCCTGATCCATTC